>JAODUK010026851.1:0-23942 GCA_027564635.1 Typhlichthys eigenmanni
GAGAGAGAGAGAGAGAGAGAGAGAGAGAGAGAGAGAGAGAGAGAGAGAGAGAGAGAGAGAGAGAGAGAGAGAGCTTAACACATAATAGTCATCTCCATCTGTCTTTTCCCACCGGCCCTGTCCGGCCATCTTCATTCAATATGCACGACTGCCTGTTCATTACACACACAAGCATGCTGAGCTGTGCCTGTCACAGAACAGTGACAGTGCAGCATGATGGAGCACAAAGACAGCATAGATGAATCGCCTGGGTGCTAGCTTGCGCCACACTGTTCCTAGCTACAGCACTGCGGACATGCTATTCATCCCCAGCACATAATACAATAATTTTGCCTTCATGTTAGAACAGTAGTTGTTACCATCTTGTGTGTTGAAGTTAGCTCTCCTAACCACATTAGAGATTCAGGCCAGTGTCTGCTTGTCACTCATTCTTAGCTTACTTACGTACTTACTTACTTAGCTGGCCTGGCCAGTGTTTCAATGGCATATGAAGATAAACACACGCTTATAAGTGACCCTGTTTATCAGGCCTAGTGCTTTTACATTGTAAATGCTCCTCTGGGAAATCTTGCTTCCAGTCAGCCGCCTATTGGCCTTTGTCAGAGTAATGGAGTCCCACAGTAACGCACCAATTAAAACATGCTGATCAGGCAAGAAACATTTATATGTGTGTTTGTAACAATAATATGACCTCTGACCTGTGTGTGTGTGTGTGTGTGTCCAGGGTCGTCTCCCGGTGAAATGGATGGCTCCAGAAGCTCTGTTTGACCGAGTTTATACGCACCAGAGTGATGTGTAAGTATTGATTTAGCCTTTTCCCTCTCTCTCTCTCTCTCTCTCTCTCTCTCTCTCTCTCTCTCTCTCTCTCTCGCTCTCGCTCTCTCTTTCTCTCTGACATAAACACAAACCCACAAATACACATAGAAAAACACAGAAAGTATTGACTATCATACATGTGCCCACAAGGACAAAGACACAGTCACACACATTGAAGCATGCACACACACACTCACAGACTGCAGGATATTGACAATCGTTTCCATCGCTACTGTGAGGTTCCGGCAGCCTCCTAAAGCCGGCAGTCACTGTCGGAAGTTGCTTTTGCAGGAGTGTAGAAGCAGGCAGCCAGTGAGGTGTGTGTGCGTGTGTGTGTGTGTGTGTGTGTGTGTGCATTAGGAGGTCAGTGGGCTTTAGGGGGGTAGTGGGCAGTCTGCAGCGAAAGTGTGGATTTCACGGTAGACTTGCAGCCAATGCCGTGTTACTAATCTGGCCAGCTTCAAAGGGCCTGGTAGGTGCCTGGTGCCCCCCCCAACCCCCCGCTCCTGCAGCCCCCAGCACGGATGTCTAGCTCCCTCCACATTCAGGACCTTCACACATCTCTGAACCCAACAATAGCCTGTCCCCTCTCTCCCTCTGGCCTCCCATCCTGCCTCCCGCAACAACGCCACAGAGGACAAAGTCCTCAGCGCTTCCTCTCTCCGATATCTTCTCTCTCTCTCTCTCTCTCTCTCTCTCTCTCTCTCTCTCTCTCTCTCTCTCTCTCCCCTCCTCCTCTCTTCTTATTCCTCAACCGTTCCCCAGCGCTCTAAAACCCGGGGAGAACAAAGGAGCCGGGCTGTTTTCTTGAGCGTGTGTGTGTGTGAGTCTTATGTGTTCTGACAGTGCTGTTTGAAGTTCCAGGCCAACACACTGGCGGCACAATGTGTGTGTACCAATTAGATACATGCGTAGCGTGCTGACCCCTGGGAAAGGGGATTTTCATGTGTGTCTGTGTGCCTGTGTGTATCCATGAGTCATAGCACCGGTAGCGCTCAAAACACACGCTCCGCTTACCCAGTTAAGCACTCTGTTAAAGGGAATTACTTGTGTGTGTGTGCTTCAGGTATTGTTTTCTTTGTGTTGCACAGCTCAGTCAAAGCTTAATCAATAGGCTTTTGGGAATGGGTGGTCGTGGGGGTTGCCACTAATTGTGTTTCATCACTCACTTTTAGTAATGGGCTTTTTCACATAGAGAGAGTGTGAGTGAAAGACAAAGGGAAGGCGGAAGGCTTACAGCGATCCATACATGACATCATATTACATGAATACATGAATTCCAATGGAACTCGCCTTATGTTGTTTTGACAAACAGACCCTAGGGACTGTGTACGATGTGTCGCAGGAAAGAGGAGGGGGCTGCTCCCTGAGCCCAGTGAGTGTGTGTGTGTGTGTGGGGGGGGGGGAGGGATGAACAAACCCTGCACTGTACTCATTCTATAATGGCATCATTACATTTGGATCAGATCCACTGATATATTGACTAGCTCGCTGGCTAGCATTCATATTCATTCACACAGCCACAGAGAGCCACAGAGTGCCGCAGTGCTCCAAGTGATTGTAACATGAGCCAGATGAACAGCACAGATTGTAACAGAGACGTGCACCTTGCACGTACACAAAAGCTTTATTTATATTTTCAACATGTTAAGCCACTAGTGAGGTCAGATTCCAGGTGACCCTGAATATGTGTGTGTGTGTGTGTGTGTCACGGGCCTGTGCATGTGTGTAAGAGCTGAGCGACACGTACTAAGTGTGGTTTCTTGCAGCGTGCTAGTACGTCAACAAGCAGAGATAGGGCAGAACACACAACCATGCTTGTGTCAACAGATGGACCTGCCCATCCATGCCTACTGGCCAATAGCAGGGCCACGTGCGTGCACGTGCGTGTGTGTGTGCTGTGGTCGCTGTACTTCCATGCTAATGTCAGTCATGTTTGCTGCAATGCTCCCTTTGTCACCAACACAAACCAAGCCAGCTCCCAGTGAAGTGAACGCTCACTTGATGCTGTGCAGAAGTCCTTGTCCCCTCTGTGTCCCAGAGCGAACACGGGGTGACACTGATGGATTCTAGCAGCATGGGGACATTGATAGTTAATGACCGGACGCTGGCTGTACAATGAGGAAGTAGTTAATGGCAATCTTCCGGAACACCCCCACTCCCCTTGCCTTTGTCTGCCGTGGGTGGTCCGCCGTTTGTCTTGGTGTGACTGGACAATGCAGACCAGCGAGACTGCTCAGCCAGGAACGAACACAAGCCAATGAGAGCCCAGCCTGCAAGCTCAGGGAGCTGGTCAGCTCCACTGGCCACTGGGGGGCAGACATGCTGTGTGTGTGTGTGTGTGTGTGTGTGTGTGTGTGTGTGTGTGTGTGTGTGTGTGTTGCCATGGCTGGCTAAATGGTCAGACTAGTGCAAGTTCTAGTGCTACATCACATTATAAGTACACAGACATAGTTTGTAATAAATGTGTATCTCTCTCACCAGCTGGTCATTTGGGGTGCTGATGTGGGAGATCTTCACCCTAGGGGGCTCTCCTTACCCTGGCATCCCTGTGGAAGAGCTCTTCAAGCTGCTTAAAGAGGGCCATCGCATGGACAAGCCTGGCAACTGTACCAACGATCTGTGAGTGAACAGTTTGATCCACAAGGACAAATACAATCGTCCCAGGGATGGATGGATAGTATTAGATTATAGCAGCCAGGCCCGCAGGTACTAGATGAGGCTGTCTCCTTAAGCCTCTTAGGCCTCTACACAGCTGCTATCAGCGCGCACACACGCACACACACAGAGATGACATGCAGTAGGATTGAGAGCAGCAGGAGGCCTGTTTGTGATCAGTAGCCGTTCATCACATCGTATGAAGTGTAGTCACGTCAGGCCTGCTTGTTTGGATTCCCTCGCTGGTAACAAGACACCTGGACACTCATGAATCACCTCAGCCCCTCCTGACAGGAAAGCTTTACAACTGGAAGTGAGTGCAACCTGGCATAGTGCAGCTTGTATCTGGACGAGGAGAAACGCTTCAATCACTCTCAGTCCCTCCAGTATTCAACTCTATTTCAGGTTAAAGTTGGTGTTCAGTATAATATATTGACATGTAAAACTGTATAGGACATTCCTGTTGGGCCAGTGAAGTCGTGTGCATCAGCCCATCAGAGACATGAGGCTGAGCCATGGGGGATGTAACATGTTTGATTATGTACATACATAATATATGTTTTCCTTCCCAGGTACATGATGATGAAAGACTGCTGGCATGCAATCTCTTCCCACAGACCCACCTTCAAGCAGCTAGTGGAGGATCTGGATCGCATCCTCACCCTGAGCACCAATGAGGTGAGAGAGAGTCACTCCAAAGTTCACGTTTAACACACTCACCATAGACGGTCCGACTCATCAACAAATGATATGACCAAGAGGCTTCTGGCAAACGGCTCTAGCATTTCATACCACTGAAAACAGAATAATATGATTTCTGAACTGAGCAGCATATTTCTGTACCCAAGTGCATAGCCAGGGAAAGCTAGTCCGCCTGCCTGGCTCCGCCTCAATATTCGCTGAGATCATAGCATGGACACCTTGTTCGCTTTGGCGGTAGCACAGCCACTCTGGAGGGCCGACCAATCAGCGCTTGTTTCTGAATGTAGTTACACAACGATGGTGTTGGTGGTAGAGCTACATGTATCATATGGTCAGTGGTGATTGGTTAAAGGCTACTCCAATGGCCTAATGTATACACTCTGGCCTAAACATTGTGCTCTGCCTCACCTCCCATAATGCTGTGTTTCTTTGAACAAGACTCATGCCCATGTTGTCATGTGTGATATCCTCCTGCAAGTCTGAAGAGAGGCCGTGGATTGAACTCTGTCAGGACTCCTCTGCTCTCGGACCGATGCTTTGCACATTTATGCCAAAAATGCCCCAACTTCGAGTTTGAACTTTTGAAATGTTATAAAGGGCCTTTTTCTTCTGTTTTCCCCCTTTTTTCCTCTCTCCCTTAAACCGCTGGCAGATGTGGAGGCCTTCAGTAATGTGAGCCTGCTCGTGTCGAGCTGGGAAAATGGAAGCCAGCACTCATTTTCTAGAAATGCTCCAAAGCTCTTCCTCCTTGCAACTAGTCCCAATAACTGCCATGAAAGACGGGGAAGGGGGGGAGGGGGTGGGGGAAGTGGTGGGCGGGCGGGCAGAAGAGCCTAGATGAAAAGACCAAAACAACCACTAAACGCTGGACCAAGTCAAAAATTAATAACAGAATTTTGTGTGGCTTACTTTTCCTCAGTAAGGAGGGGGGGTGGGGGGGGTGGGGGGTTGGGGAGGGTGTTGAGTTTTGGCAGGGCGCCACTCTGTTTGTGTAGCTGCGTTCTAACTAGGCATTCTATGGCGCTGGTGTTAGGCGTTCCAATTTCACATGTCAGGTTTGTTTGGACTGCTCTGCAGAGTGACGTGAAGCTGAGCTATGCAGGCAGGGGTACCAACCCCCTTCCCCTAAATGTATATAATCTACAACAGTATAACCTCCTTCTCACATTGAACCAATTTGTAATGGACACAGACTGCTATAGGCCAGCACTGTGGCCCCAGCATCTACAAGTCCAACATTCGATTCATAATTTATCCGGTAAATATTTCCATTCTATGTCTGAGTTAAGATTATTTTCTCTCTCGGGCCAACCTGCATTTTATTGAGTTTGAGAATAATAACAACAATAATACAGTGGAAAGCCCATGTTCTCCTTGTGTGTGAGAAAGACCTACGGTATGTGACCTGCTGCGTGTGTGTGTGTGTGTGTAGGACTATCTGGACCTGTGTGCCCCAACAGAGCAGTATTCCCCCAGCTTCCCTGACACACGCAGCTCCTGTTCCTCTGGTGACGATTCCGTTTTTTCCCATGATCCCCTGCCAGATGAGCCCTGCCTCCCCAAGTACCAGCACATCAACGGGGTTGTCAAAACATGAGCCCCCCTCCTCAACTTCTACCTGCCTTGTCCCATCACACACACACACACAAACCCATCCACATGAACCAACCTCCTGCCCCCTCCCAAAATCAACCTCTCTGGCTCCGAAAGGACTAATGGTCCCAGACGAGACTGGGATGGTAGCAGTGCTGCTCTCTCACACACACACACACACACACGCATGTGCACACACAAACACAGGCACGCACACACACACACACACACACACACACACACACGCACACACACACAGACACACACACAGTACCCACATACATACACCCATACAAGCTCACACATGTTCAAGGTCTTAAGGATTGGGAGGGACTCTTGACTGAATGACTTGCCTTGGGCAAGCCCCCCCCCAACCCCACTAAACACACAGTTTTATTTTGGTTCTCATGTATAAACTATAGGCTTTCCCAATTGATCTTCTGTGATTGGCGTCTCCATTCCGCTGGCTGGCATTCCAAGACGTTTGTTTGTTCCCAGAGGACGGCGTGGACTGTTGTGAACAGCAAGGAACTAGATAAAGGACTATGAGACGACACGCCACTAACACAGCAGAGCAAGAGAAGGCAAACGCGTACAGACAGACACTGCCTCCTGATCGATTGTTTTGTAGTATTTTTTCATTCGTTTTTCCATTGTCTCGATAAGGCCGCGAAAAAAACAAAAAACAAAAAAAACAATACACAGTATACTGTATAGTGCTGGGTATATTTGTAAATATATTCCAAAATGTATAAATATATATTATATATTTACAGTGAATTATTTTTTGTATGGACTCCAGAATAACACCCCACCTTCATCCTTCAGCTGTACAGATCCACCCCCCACCTCCAGTGAGACAAGTGGCCCATGTTGCACACACACACACGCACACACACGCACACACACGCACACACGCACGCACGCACGCGCGCGCACGCACGCACGCACGCACACACACACACACACACACACACACACACATATTTCACTAAACACACTTGTCTTGTGCTCACTCAGTAACACAGTTTTGAGTATTGGCTTTCAGGGACTGAGGTAGCATTTTAATTTATTTACTTGTATGTTTTTTTTTTTTTTTTTGGAAAAGAATCAAAAAGTCTGAAAAAAGAGCAAACAGTCAGGAATGATATTATTAATTATGATGATAAAACATTAAGTAATTTAAGTTTATCTTTCAGCAGTAACAGAAAAGACTATTTTAGTGGGTTTGAAAGATCCATCTTTTGTAAGTTTTATATATGAATGTGAATATTAAGTTAAATTTTAAATACTGTACATTTTATAGCCCGCTAATCCCTTTCTTATATAGATTATGCAGTTTCTATCCAGTAATTTTACTCTTTCTTAGATTTGCAATAGGAAATTAGATGACTTCTGAATATTTCTATGTGATTGAAAGAGAAAAGTTTTGGAAATGCCCGTTCAAGATCTGTTCCTTCATTTAGACTAAACAGAGCTACCTAATTTTATTTGACACAATTGAAAGTTGAAACACAAAGTATTAAACGGTTCAAGTGTTTTTTCTACTGGACCAACTTCAAGATGTTTGTGGCGAGTGTTAATGCTACATTTGCAAAACAATAAATGATGGGAAAATGTATTTGTTTGACTGTTTGTGTTCCAGTTGTTCTAACATAGTCAGTGAAAACACATTAAGAGAAGGAGAAGCAATGTTTTTGTGGACATCAAAATTAAAGATAGTGCTAAAGCAATTCGTTAGTGAGCAGGTATCTGATCACTGTCACAACAATGGGTCTCTAACTTGATCAGTTGTATTGCCATTAAACAATAATACATTGTTTTCTAGATTGGCTGTTGAATGTGTGATTGATTTTCTACTAACCATTATCAAGCCAGGTTTAATTTAGCAAATTGAATAAATTATTTATGTTGAATGTAAGTTAATAAAATATGATATATTAGCATGTGTGATTTCTAGCAATAGAAATATTATAGTAATATTTAGTAGTGGTGGTTTATGCATACATCAACCCCCCCCCCCCAGAAAAAAATACCCAATACCTTTATTATGTACAGTTTCCCTATAGTATTATGATGTAGCCAGGAAATGTGAAGTGACTTTATTTTCATGTTGCAGAGTCTAAACTAAAGCATTACTTGATGTTCAAAAGCAAACAGACCTTTAATAACTACATAAATATTACACAAAATCCTATTCTTCTATTCATAATCACACACACACTAGACCTACCTCAATGATCTGGATATACATTCTTTAACTTGCTCTGAATCATCACCACACCATCCTCCCTCACACACACACACATGCACGCACGCACACACGCACGCACACACACACACACACACACACACACACGTATTCTAAGTCTTCCTCCAATAGATGTGTTCATTCATGTCTCCGGAACCTGAAAATGGCTTGGAGGCACAAGTCAAAAAAACATGTCTCTTTTTCCATAGGATGAGGGATAAGGAAAAAAAACAAGCCCACAAGCCCACAAGCCCTAGAGCATTGTGGGAGGATTGGAAAGAAAGAGTGGCAGAATGAGCCACCGCACACCCCTCATTATGGTGGTGCTGTTTGTCTGTGTGTTTGTGTGTGTGTGCGAGAGGGGGGGGGGGTGTATCCAGAGCTCCTGCACACTTTTATCAGGCTGCGGAGGCACAGCCTCTCTCCATTGTGCTGTAGGACGATGGCCCACATGGCCAGAGGCCACGGAGGTGGACCAGATAGTGGGATAGATTGTTCTATCTTGGCAAATACCCTCTGATCTCCACTTGCTGCTGGGAGCCAAGGCCTAAACACTTTATCTCATAGCTGTAATGTGATGTCATGCATGCTGAAATACAACCATGACATAGACTTTTATGAGACACTTTGATTGTGCCATATATTAGGCTTACATTGATGTTTGTTTATGTTCTTGTCTGCAAAAGCATTTGACTTGGCCAGGTCACATTACAAGGTCATCACAGTTCAAATGTATTTTGATAAATCTCCAAACGGTGGTATCTTGTTAGATGCCTGATGCAGTATAAAGGCCTTCTTATGTTTTGTTTGTAATGACATTCTTGTAAAGCAATAATAACTACAGTATTTGCCGTCCCTTTTTAAGCATTTCCTGCCATAGTTAAACAAAGCACTAAATTGCTTTCTGGTATAGATGGGCTTACTACATGGTGAGTCTGTTAACCCTCAAGATTAACCAAACGACCCCTAAATATGAGCTCTTGGATGTCTTCAAAGCGGTTGCCACTGGCGACCTACTACAGGAGAGAAGTTGAATGTTTATCACTGAACTATGAGCGGAACTACCACTGTAACCATGACAAATCTCCAGTATGTTTATTGTACGTTTAACATAAATTAATCTGACTCAAACGTTACTGTTGTCCTCCTTTAGGTCCTCCCCTGAGCCCCTCAGCCCATAGCTCAGCCATCTGGTGGGGGCTGGTGTGTTTGCACAGGGCTTGGTCTCCTGGAATGTCAACACAGGGCTTTGTGTGCAGCCAGAGGAGCCCAAGCACATTCACTTGAGATAAGGCTCCCACTGGTCCAGGGGAACGGGGTGTTTGGATGGTGACTTCAAGCTTAATGTTTTACCACCGCTGACCGCATAACCCACATCTTAATCCATTCCATAACTCTTCTGCAAATTCCAGTCCTACGTGAAGCCAGAGAAAGTAATGAGGCAGTCGTACTCAACTTAATTGTTTTTTTTTATGTTGTGTGGAATGTGTAAATTTTTAGCCTTGTTCAATTGAAACCAGCTAGGAGCCAGCTAGGAGCCAGCTAGGAGCCAGCTAGGAGCCAGCTAGGAGCCAGCTAGGAGCTTAAAACGCATTTCCACATGATGACAATAAAGTGCATTGTATGTGTATGATATTGTATTGCATTAGGTATGGGATCATTTCCTGTGAATTTTAGAGTTACAAACGTGTACAGCAGGTCAAGAATCAACAAGAAGTCTGATATATTTCAAGGTTAATGGCATCTACATGTATGAGCACGCTGACATCATGAGAGCTGTGCAAGCGTGGAGGGATGTTCGAGCGGTGTTGCTCAACCTATGCTCTCCCAGAATCGTCATTGTAATAGTTAACAATCCCTCCACCCATATGGTCACTATGCTTTCTTGTCATTGGCTAGAGAAGCCATTGCACAGACTATCCATCAAAGCAACGTTCCACAACCTAGAATTTACATTGAGCGGTGGTTAATGAATGGCTCATTGCTAGGTCAGTATGTGTGTGTGTGTGTGTGTGTGTGTGTGTGTCAGTATGTGTGTGTATGAGTAAGGTTGGGGAGGGGTCTAGGAGGGGGTAGGTGGTCTTCTTTTTTTAATTAAGAGTTTGCAAGGCACCAGTCGGGTTCTGCATGGAAGAGTAAACAATGTGTGTGTGTATGTGTGTGTGCGTGTGTGTGTGTGTGTGTGTGTGTTTGTGTAAGCAAGTGTGTAAGTGTGTAGTTTGCTGACCTGTGAGATTGTCTAAACGTTTGTTTTAATGGCGCAATGGTGTTTGAGTGGCTGATATTCAGAGGTTTCATTCTAGTGTATATATTATACTGTCTGGAGCTTTGTCATGTTCAGCGAGCCCTTGAGTTAAACTAAACTGTTTAGAATGAATAAGGTAGCATTAGAATCTAAATCAATACAAATGTTTTTAAACAATATTTAAGAGAATATACTTTGTTGCTCAACTTAATAGCATTTAAACAATTTTAAGCAAATATTGCACACAAAAGAATATGTGTGCTAGCCTACTTTTTGAGAGAAATTATAGTTTAATTCAATTTAAACTGGTGTGTTTTGTTACATAAGGCTTCCAAGGCATGTTTTACAGCATTGGGTGTGTGTTCTATAAATTAAAGAAGCCTTAGTCATGATAGGCCCTGCCCTGTGTTGCCAATCATAACACTTAGCAAAATGGTCGGTATAATTCTCCCGTCTGTTGTTACAGGGATGATGTCAACGTTGAATACAAAAGTCCCTGACACAGATGTCAATATTGTCCTGTGATGTACAGTATAATAGCCTAAAACGTCCAGTATCAACCTATTCTCATCAAATGTAAATGGTACAAGGTAATGTATGGTAAATCAAACATGCTGTATTAAGACATTGTTATACACATTTCAATTTCATCTATAATTTCTAACGGTTTGATAGAAGCTGCTATCTATATTTTCTTTCAGGGCAGTTTAAATGAAATTGAACCTTCTCTTAGTGGGTACAGAGAGATGTATATTAGCAAATGCTTTTTCAATAGAAGCCTTATAGCTTCTGTTCTCTTGAATGAAGCAGCTGGTTACCAATGAATGTATGTGTTTTAACTGCCCCTGCTACAGTCATGAGTAAAGACCACCCATAAGTGATGTTTAATTGAAATAGTGCAGAGAGCAGCTCATCCGGACTACAGAATATCGTCCATGCTTCACACACACATACACACAGAGGAGGTGGAAATGGGCAGGGGGAACAGAAAGAGAAGAACAGGCACAAGTGGACTACTAAGGGAGATACGGGTGTTTTTAGGAGCGGCCGTGGCCTCAATGAAATCTCCACAAAACCACAAACGTCCACATACAAGAAATAACATAATAAATACATGGTTAAATTAGCAGATGCATTCTTCCAAAGCTACTCACTTACAGTCAGTATATGAATACAAGTAGCCTAGCAGATAGATGTTAGCAATATTGATTACGGATTTACAGGTATAAATATAGGCTGACCATGGGCTGAACCCATGATATTTGGCTCAGTCATTAAACATATTGCTGTTTTGGTTTTATAATGTCGGAGAAAGTTATTTAATAGTTCAGTAGTGAGTTCATGCACATTCTACACACAAGGACGGATGCCTACCTTAGAAAGGGTGACTTTTTTTCTCTCCAATCTAAATGATTAATGATCGCCACAATGCCATGGCGACAGACTATGCTATATACAATAAATCACAATATAGCCTATAGGGCCCTCCTTCCACTTTAGCTAACAAGGGAGCTACTGTAGTGTTTGTCAGAATATGAATCCCACTACAGAGTGGGATTAACTTAACTTTAACTCTATTAAAGTGCTTAGCCATTTCTCCATTCAAACTTGCTGTAAAGACATCAGCTTTTAAGCAATGTTCCAGAATTCTCCCTCTATCATACATCTTCTTCACAGGAGCTTGTGGAGTTAATGTGTTGTGTGAGTGACATGCCGCTACAACCGAGTCTCTCCTCTCTCCTGTCCAGGCAAGACACAACGATTACACCTCCAGATCACTTGCCTCAAAGCTCTTCAATGCCGCTGGCTCTCTTTTTGCTGTTCCTTTATTGCGCTTTCAATCTCTTTTCACCGCCGCTAGTGGAGAGTGTTATCAATTGTTACTTTTCACTGTGAGACAATAAAGGGCTAAAATCGAGATTGTTCTGACAAGGCAGAGCAGACAGTTGAAAGCACACTTTGGGCCGAGGTTCAGAGAAACATAAGAGTTCACTTACAGGTTAGCATCTGTTTCCTTCGGGCTCAACACATACACTTAATTCTCGCTGTTTGTGTGAAAGAATGTGAAAGCATTAGAAATGAAACAGGTCTTGTCAGACTCCCTCTGAGTGCTGATCAATACATGTATTTTGCATTTGTCGGCACATTGAACTTGTCTGGTATATACTTTAATGCACTTTTCATAACTAGATTCAAGTGTGTGCAGTCCTCTTACCCTGTCTGCTTTGGAAAAATATGATCTGAACCTCAGTCCATTTCTGCTGTGAGCGCATTCCCTCCCAGACTGGATGAGGTGTCTCGCCCCTGCCTGAGCAGAAAGGGGAGGGAGGGGAGGAAGGGGAAAGAGGGCCCCTGAAAAGGTGCTTTGTGCTGGGCTAGAGGGGCCTGAGGCTGATCCTGTCAGAGGTTGTGGTTGTAGGCCGCCAGCCAGGCTGCCACTAGGCCTCTATAGCTGGCACTGGCCATGCTGGGCTGTGGGGAGAGGCCCTTCCTAAACTCCCCTATAAGATGAACCGAGCTGGGGAGGCTTAGCCAGAACAAGGCGGGCTGGATAAATACATGATGCTCCTCTGGAACCCCTGGTCCCGCCAGCCTAACCCCTGGAGCTCATTCCTATGAGACAGTCAGAGACAGCCCCCCTGCTCATGGAACTCGGTGAAACCCTCAGACCATCTCTCTATGCATGCACTAATCACTTTATATTGATGATAGAGCATAACACACTGGCATCACGTTTAGACTCTCTGCCAAAGATCAGGTTGCATTTGGCTTGTTTGTGGGTAGTTTGACATTAACTGGGGGAAAATAGTGTATGTGCGTGTGAAAAGAGTATCTTGCAAAAATGATTTATTATATTTATTCAGTGCTCTGCCTTGGCTGTCAACAGCATAGGCAAGCAGGAATGATTTCTCCACCACTTGGTGGTGGAGAGCTGTAAACCTGATTACGCAAAACAACAGAGCCAGGCAGCCTCTTACAAAGTTCCATGTGATGTGTTTACCCTTTTGGTTGAAGCCTTATCAAGATCTTCAGAGCAGCAGTGAGATGGTAAACAGTATGGAGGGAAGGTGGACGAATACAGAGCCATGTAGTGTGTGGGCCTGGCAACCAGACATGCATCTCAGCTAACAGAGAAAATCAAAGTTCCTCCTCTAACTGCAAAGTGGTATAATTCATGGTACATTTAGTAAGAGAGAAATAAATGTGAACCATATTGTGTTGTGTTACTGTTAACCACACCCACATCCCAGCCCCCCCAAAAAGCTAAAATTCCCAGGCTTTTGGAACTGACCCAAGCCAAGCAAATTATGAGCCGAAATCTTTATATATGAACCTCTGTCATGCAAAAACATCAGTGAGCCATATCTCTTGCGCCATTCGTGGACCAGACGCTGATTTATTATTATGTGATTACCTTGAGATCTTACAGCCTGGCTGATTGAAAGAGAAGTATGGGAGAATATATTGCTGTTGCAAACGTCATGACTAATTCACTGGACATCACTTCCCAACAACAGAACATTAGTATAGGAAGTAAATCAGCCCTTCCAAATGGTGTGCATAGACACACAGAATGAGCCTGCTTGAGTCCGTATGTATGTGAGCACACTGTATAAAGCTCCACTTTATTAGGTCCAGGCGACACTTACCATAAGTAAGTGGCTGTGATCTGGCAGATTACTAACATGCCGTCTCACATTAAGGTCCAGAAAACGGTCAACAACAATACAAGGTTTGAGACGGTATATTTAACATACAGTTGGATGGCCGGTGTGTGTCTACAGCACCAAGCTGATCAGCGCGGTGCGGTGTCACTCTCTCTCGCAGCCAGCCCTGCTGTTTACACAAGTGTCACGTGTACTCCCCTCCAGGCAGGCCCATGGAGCCATAATCCCCTCTTCATTCACCATGAGGCACAAACAGTGTACAAGTGGACATGAGTGATGGCAGACGGGGAGCTGCACGCCAGCCCACCCACTTTAGCATGCGATTGGGAGTCAAGCACATGTACTGTACATGGAGGGAGAAAGAGAGAGAGAGAGAGAGAGAGAGAGAGAGAGAGAGAGCTGAGTAAAAGCTTTTTTGTAGATACGACCCCCTTCTTGCATTCTCTCCGTCTTTATTTCATGACACCTTGTAAAAAGGCTTTATGGTCTTCCCAAGGCCTGGAGGTGGTTTGTGTGTGTTAGAGCTCCTACAGGACCAGCTCTTACAGCCAGTGACAAGAGAACATCTCCAGAGAGCAATAGTCAGCTAACTGGGAAGCACGTTAATCCAACTTCCCTTCTCTCCAATGTGGTTCATTCCTTCTGCCCTGATCTCCCCAAGAGCACAGGCATCCTTATAATTATGGGCTCTGGAGCAAAGTAAGAAACCTTCATAGGCGTTTTTAAATGAGAAACAGTAGGGTGGAAAATGGGTACATGTGGCTCTATAAGCTCTTTAGCAGAGGTATGTCCTTACATGTATACTTTAAGTAGTCAAATAAAACCTTTAGTACATACAGTATATAAGGTATATGACTTAATATACAGTATGTTTATATTCTGTGAGGCCTATGTTCTTTACATTGGTTAAATTCACCTATGAGGAGTATTAATAAGTGTTAATAGTTAATTTTATTTACTGGAGACTTCCTGTTATGGGAGTGGTGCCACCCTAAGGCCATCTCTGTCACTGTATCTTTATCTAAATAAATACTTTGGGGAATTCTGCAATGGTACCTGAAACTATACCAATGAACCCATTATGGAGCTTGTGGGTATCAAGTGCAGTCTCTGTTTGATTGTTAAAGGAACAGATACAGTATTTCTGTTTTACAGTCCATGGGCAGCACATAGGCTATATAAGCCAACAGATTGTTGCATTAGATGACCATTACGCGATACGTTTTGGTAGTACGTATGGTGAAGGATCTACGTTTGGGACTTCTAATATTCCCTGTTCTGATAATCTGTGCTGGGTTAGGTTGGTTGGGTTGCGGTTAGATTTACCCTAAAATGTAAATCATCATCATCTATGCTTCGATACGTTGCTAAAACATTTAATTAGCTTTCTAACCAAGTTAAATAAGTTTGAACAAAGCATGTCATTAAATTGCAGAACATAACATTTCATTCCATTTTAATAATATATTACATACTGTATATGTACACATACAAATAGATACAAGTAACTGTTTGAGACTCAAAATAACAAGTGAGTGCATATTTCATCATTCAATCAATAGCAGTTTAAAGGAAAAATAAAGGGAAATAATTAATAAATGAATCACAATAATGATCTCAGTGATAGACATAACACATAATTAATCTATAAAACCTATACAAATAGCATGTGCAACACTTAAGCACATAAGCAAGCTAACCCAATCTCACATAAAGGGCAATGCTATCAATTATCAGTTCTATAGGTTACTGTAGTGCTAAATTGTTTTCCATTTAGTCCTTAGGTGTCACAAGACAGAAGTGCATTTAGGGATTTAGTTGTATGGTAATCTAATCATTTAGCTGCTATCCATTATCACTAAATCCTCATATCAGTGACTGTAACTTGCTTGAGCAACTCAGTGCAGTACCTCGAGCCTCTCTCCACCTCTCCCTTCTCCTCAGCTCCGTATACAGGTCGGCTGGCGTCTACTGTGCCCATCACAGGACTGTACTGTTATGTGGCTTAAATCATTATTTTCAGTGTTTGTATGTGGCCATGGGAAGGTGACCGAATGCAAAGAATGCAACAATGAAAAATACACCCAGTATCATCATTTCATATCACATCACACAAAATTCCATTAAATACATGCTATTGTGTTAGATATCATATATTCAGAGCAGTAATTAATGTGTGTGTGTGCGTGCGTGCGTGCGTGCGTGCGTGCGTGTGCGTGTGCGTGCGTGCGTGCGTGCGTGCATGTGTGTGTGCGCGCGCTGTGTAGGGCCTAGACATTTGAGTATATTTGAATAATCATGCTGTGTGCACCAGCGGTTTCACTGCCAGATGTTCTGTAGCCTGCCCAACTCTCCTTTCCTTGTTCTCGTACTGAAAACATCTCCGGCGTCAGGCGGGCTAGTTTTATGACTTTTCCAGGACAAACTAACAGGCTAAAGTGAACAGGACCAACAGTGTCCAGCAAAGTGTCAGCCTCAGCTGCCCTTCCCAACAAGGATGTTATCTAAACAACAGCAAATGGACTTTTCTTCTTCTTTGCCATATTACGCAGCCTATAAACACATTCAAAATATAGACAGAATAAATACAGGATGACACAAAAACACTGTGGTCCTCAGTCCCGAGACCTCAAAAAAATTGTGCACCAGCCAAAAAAAAGAATGACCACAAACTCTCCAGAGAATCCCGTAACCAGCCGCTGTGTCTAGTCCCAAACCAAACCCACCAGGAATGTTCGACCAGGAATGCTGAAAAAACAATGGGACTTTCTTTCTTACTTTGAGACTGGGCTTAATTTTTGCCGGAACAAGCCGGAACCGGATTCACAGTGTTGCTCAGAACTATTCTGCTGAAATCTAAGCATGAGTTGCTATAAAAACATTAGCGTTAGCAGATTTTTACATAAAGCACATACAGTATGTACTGTATAGAAACCACCACCAAAACTTATGTTCAAAATGTGTCCAACTTATGTACATCATACTAGAATTTAATTGAAAATATTTTTTTCTATATAGCACACTGAGCTCATAACGGGATGGCATTGTTTGAGCAAAAGCTAAGGTATGGCAAGTTGACATGACGAAGGGTATCGGCTTAATTAGTATTTTAGAGAGAGACATATTACGGGGAGGACATTTTTTGCATCAAACACTTCATTTCCTGCATTCTGGTAAATAGTTATGCACCTTCATCAAGTTATGGGGCTATGATAGTCAGAGAATTATATAAGGACTAGCCACAGTTCAAAGGAGCTGTGACAGGCGAAACGATTTCCAAATATGATGCTTGACACATTTTACATGGACATTTAACTTTTTACATTCCCCCACTAAACAATATATACATATCGCCTAGTAGTTATATAAGGATTTAAAAGATTTTATAACTGAAATACTGAATATTTTAATATTCTGTGTATTCTAAAGTTAAGGGTATGAAGCCACCTCCATCTGAAACAACAAGAGACATACACAAGCCATTTACAATGAGACAAAAAGCTAGACTACCTCCTCCAAAGCCTAGCTTACTCGTTAATGACCTCAAGTTTAACACTGGTGCAATAACCTTGTTCTACCACCCAATCAGACATTCTGATGAGAAGGAAGGCAGTCTTGATCCGAGGGTAGCGTGTATTGCCAGTAGTGCCCAATTAGCGTCTAAATCATGCTTTCAAAATAAGTTAAGGTCTTTTATTTTCTTCCCTGTGTTCTACCCGCCGTAAACGTTTCCTATGCGATTAGCTACATAGGCTAAGGCCTATATTATTTTTGTAAAGAAAAAATCATCAATTATATGGCGATACAAGTGAAAATCTTTTTTCAATTGGCCATAACCAATGGCATGAACTGTAGATTATCTAAAGTACAGATCATCGTAAAATGTTTTATTCAAATTTGCATTTATGATATCGGACATTAGTATTCAGAAAGAAGAATACTGCTTTGAGACAAAAGCAGACACAATCCACAACCTGTGCATGTTATATTTAATATGTTGCCTTGTTTGCACACATTCGATGTAGAAAAAATAGGAATAGTCCTTTTTTTTTGTGGACATTGAGATATCTGTCAGACAAATTTGGCAAAATGTTTTCACCATAATGATGCCTATAAATCAGAATTAAGGTATTTATGAGTGTTCTTTGGGCAGGAATAAATTGAATTAATTTAATTGGGCAGGCGGACAAAAGATGAGCAATGAGCTAGACATTTCAGAAATTAGATTTTCAATTAAATGTCATATGACCCTAGTGGAGTTGTGAAATATTCACACACTACACAGAAAAGGACCACAGCTCTAAACTGACTGGAGACTAGTGTAGTTCAGTTCTCAAGTGATTTTACATTTGAGGCTTCATGTACACCGTTTAAGTCTGGAATACCCATTCTGGTTTAAATCAACTTTACAAAACAGTGTTTTGGTTCAGAGTCTTGGCACTTCTCTCTACCACTCTCCAGATGCATTTCAAAACATAACCTGGGATGTACAGTGCACGGTCTTCTGTATACCATTAAGCAATTTAAGAGTGTCAAGAGAGTACAACTGCTGTATATAGCATATTGTAAGCATTTGTATTGCATTTCATTTAACCATTTTGTTATAAAAGAATGTCACTCCTTCTTCTCAGTCATGAATAACCTACTTGGTTGTGTGTGTGTGTGTGTGTGTGTGTGTGGTTTCCTGTGTGGCACACTCTCCAGGTTGTGCTTTAGGAGAAAATTTACGATGGAGGATGTTGGTCTTCCTCCAGCTCCAGGCCAAGACAAGTTGTGAAATATGTGTTAGCAATAAAAAAATAAAAGAATACCATCATTGTGTGTATTAAACATGCACACGTCAACATTCACATAGGTATAATGTATGCATGGTATACTGTATGAACACATGCAGGCACACATACAGACCTTTGGCCTATTGACCTACAGAATAGTATGCTTATTGACTCAATAGCACAGAAGTCACAACAACATAGCCTACGGTATAGTCATGTAATTTAGCAAAGAAACTGTCTGAATAGAAAAGGGGAGAATTAATATATATATATATATATATGGAGAGAGAGAGAGAGAGAGAGAGAGAGAGATTGAAAATTTGCTCTGTAATTCTTGGCAAAGTGTGTACAGCCTGTTACATTACTTCCATGAAAGAATGCATAGAGTATAAAAGCCATTAACTGTGAGACAACAGCCTAGCCCATTTACCATGCTGTAATTTACTGCCTTGTTAATTATCTGGCTGCATTAAATATACCATTATGACCAAAATTGGGACTAGTGTGGTTCAGTGTGGCTGCAGCTATGTCTGTAAGAATAATGTTCCAAAACAACAATTAAGGAACGGCATGTTTCCATTGGTCAGAAAAGCATTTTTCTTCAGTAAAACATTTCAGAGTTCAGATTTTCAGTTCAAGGTGCTAGCAAGAAGGAGATGGTGCTCACAATCTTTCTCTTGTGAGAAAGTGCAAAAATGTTTTTATTTTAAAGACATTGTTGCTTAAAGCTAATACATCAAATGGACAAGTTAAAATGTTCTATGGAAGGGCAAGATTACAATCTGTTTGCCCATTTTCACATAAAATTGAATAGGGATATGGTTGCAATTTAGTCTAGCCCACTACCCCTTGGGACAACCACCACACAAATAATTAAAAACTTCAACTTCAAGTTGATTGTCATGTATCACGTTCATTTATCACTCAGACATACATTTGTTAAACCCCAGTGACATGCTGAGCCTCAGAAAAGCTGCTACGATCCTTTAATGGTGGAGCGGGACCCAGCGCTAAAGCCCTGTTCCCCAGCCTCTCTGCAGTGCTCCATGTCTCCACACCATGCACCATGCCATACAGTATGGTCTAATTATGAGGTGCGGGTGGATGAAGGGGGTGGGAGAATGGGGATAGGTTTCAGGGTCTAACTGCTGCTGTTAGCTTGATGCTAACTGCTCAGACTCAGGCGACAGAGCGAGCTAGCAACTAACCACTCTCTCCCCCCATTTTTTTATGTGCAGACAGTTTGGTGCCGAGCTACCTCCAGAACCGCTAATGGACATAGCGGTGGTTAATGAGCTCCCCAACTCACGAATCATAAGCTTTGGTGTTGGCAAATTACCCGTCTATTCTGCTGGGCCCACCAATCCACCGGCCTGGTGGGTTTGGTCCTCTTGTTACTAGATCAGTGTTCCAGAATTTCAGTCAGAAATGGAGGTGCGGACGGGCTCCCAGCAATAGCACCCACAACAAACGGCTCTCCTCATCTCTTTTTTAAGCCGTTGTTTTCCTCAAACCCAAACACGGCAGTTCATTTGTAAGTTGTGGTGACAAATTACAAAGTGCTCTGTGCTACGTGAGCTGGCTCACGTCACTGGGTGTTTGGAGCTGAGCGCTGATCAGAGCCGGGCTGTCAGCAGAAGACATCACACACAACCAACAATACACTTCACCGTTCTCCATATGTTGCCACTTAACAAACTCCTTTGTCAGCACTGCATTGTTTAATTTCACATGTGCCTTCCCTCAGAAAGAAATCTATTTATGCTTGCTCCCCTAATGGAATTTGGAGTCATCTAATGGATAAATATTTACAACCAATGAAAAGCAATATATCATGCTTATGATGGCTCCACACAATGAGGCAACTCAGCAAAATCATCAGAGTCTTTAGAAACAGACCAGCTGGTGAACATGAGTTCATCTACTGTATAACATATTCTGCTTTAGTTTTCAATTCAGCTTTTTTTTTTATACATCCTGAATAACATTTTTAAGTAAGAAAATCCTGTGAATAGATGTGTGGACCATTCAGAGCTGAATAGAATGCCTCTTAAATTCAAATTTATGAAATTAATTTGGTGTTTGACTATTACAAACATGTAAAAGTCAATTAAAACGTTAATTGTCTTTGTTTAGTCTTTTATACTTGTGATAGTGGCATCCTGTGACTCAGGCCTATTTGAGAAAGATAATTGGCAACTCACAATGCACGTTGTCAACCTAAACATAATTGAAATGTCATTCACCTGGCACTGAAGGCAGATGCGCTCTGCTTCTAATTAAAATGAGCCAGCAGAGCAGGGCAACAATATACTAGGTTAGTTCAAGTTACTAGGATCAGCTTGCAGAATGACTATCCAGTCAGCTAACAGAGACTTGATTCAGTGCAGAGGTTTAAGGTGATCAATGGTCCATTGCATAAGATAAGTACCTAACTGTGTAGTGGGTTGGAGCCTCTCTCAGGACCCCAGTGGACAGTGAAGCCCTACAGTGTAGGCACACTGAAGACAAGCAGAGCTTTAAGATATTCAGCGAGGTAAATGACCAGGCTTGTCAGGAGTTTGCATAGCCAATAAAGATTGCGTAATTACAAGATTAACATCAACTTGGAAGTAACCAATATGTGAACTATGCATATGTTCATATCACACAGCCACACCCACGTTTCTCCAGACACGCTTCAGGCCATGATGCCTGGGCACATTATCAAAGACAACTAAGTAATAAAACATCATTTTATCATTCATATCATTCACAGACAATTGGAGGTTGATAAAGACCTACCCCAGACTATTTGTCCTCGGGCTAGTCTGACCCTGACCAAGGTCAACATTTGTGTGGGTCTCCACAAGTGTATAATATATCAACCAATCAATCAATAATTCATTCAATCAATAAATAAATCAATCAATCAATCAATCAATCAAACTACTGTATTAAATTTTACAGACTCAATGTCAAGGTAAATGACAAGAAATCAAAGGTTTTTCAACATTTTGCCTGTGTGCATGAGCATATTCATATTTATGCAGTATGTGTGCCTGCCTGTATTGGCATGTGTGCATATGTGGAAGTGATGTGCGTGATTTAGCATAGCAGAACAGACTGTACACACGTATTGTTGACAGATTATGACCAAAAACCAAGTATTGGTATGTGCATGAGGCAATGAAATGAATCTTAACCCTCTAGACTAGTGGTTCTTCACCAATTGTGATTCATAGGGCGGCACCTTATAACATCAAAGAATAAGAAATGCAATAAGCCATGACATTAACACACATTTGATTGACATTTACAAATCCTGAAATTCCACAGCCCCCCCAATGGGTCCTGAACCACTTTTCTAAACTATAACAGCACTGATATATTTATAAATACTGTATATAAACTGTATATTCCACTTGTGATTCCAGTCCACATTTGTTTCTCCTGCCCCATTCATTACCTGTGAGATCACATATTCTTCTTTTTGCTTGGTCAGCGACACACACCTGCTAATAATGCACAAAGGGTTACCAGACGTCCCGGTTTGCCCAGGCTTGTCCCGATGTCAAGATGGGTGTCCCGGGTCCAGACAAATATAAATATAAAACACTAAAATGTCCCGGTTTTCAACATTCACTATCAAATTGGTTTTCACCACAAATAAAATAATAATACTGTTTCCACATAGAAGTCTGAGCCAAACAACTGTGTAGAACTGCTAGCAAAGCAACCATTTATTAATTAATTATTATTTATTAATTATTACCGTGTGCATACTGTGCTCGGCTACTACAATATTGCCTCAGATTGGCTACTATATAGAAGACAGGCATGGGTATTCGGATGCGGCCCAAATATCTCTTCGCATTTCGCTAGCTTCACTAGATAGCTCTGTGCCTGCTGAAAAAACTGGTACATGTACACAGCCTTGGCTCCGTAAATAGGAACATGAGCAAAGTGGTAAACACCGCTCACAACAACAATGCCGCTTGGCTTCGCAATGTGTTTCAATGTGTGGGGTTGAGCTTCTGAGGGAGGTGTTTTTTTTTTAGAATGACAGACCCAGCCGTTAACAGCCGGCGATATGTGTACATTTAATAATAAAATAGAAATATGTGCATGTTACTGTATTAAACATTACAAATAATAAAATATAATATAGATAATATATAATCTGAAGACATTCAGGGCTCCTGGCCCCACTATTGAGAACCCCTTCTTTGGCTTACATTTCACTGTCAGCCCATAAGAACACTGAAACAGATGACTCATATAGTTTTGTCTTAAACCAAGATATCCAACGTGTTCTCACGTGAGAATAGAATCACAGGAAGCAGCATGTTTGTCACGGGAGGGTCAGCAACAGATGAGAGGGTCAAGCCACCAGTGGACATGGAAACATTAGATGTCATCTTGATAAAGGGCTGACGGCTGGTTTCAGTTAATCTAAACCAACACGGGTTTGATTGGAGGGAAACGTAAGAGACCTGCCTTTCATGCAGATTTCTTCAAATTCTCCTGTCACTGCTTCAGTGGATGCCCTTTTACTCTCAGGGCTGTTTTTGTTTTGTCTCTCATAACTCAGCCCCTCCAAGGCTGCGTAAGCCCTGACCGGGCCCTGGCTGCTTTCAGTTAGCCCAGAGTGGAAGTCTCTCATTTGATAACCAACTATTTCACCCGGGGAGTTTTGGTGTATGAATAAGGGCCCATTCACATGCAGTCTAATACACCCTTCTTACATGTTGGTGATTCATGTCAGGACACTGCAGGATAAATCTGCTAATTGTTATAAGCATGCCTGCCAACTGATATTATCTGATAATCTGCTCTCTGGCCTGTGTTGTTTCATTTGAACGTGTGGACTTAACCATTTAAAGCCCCTTTGCCCTACAATGGGAGGGGAATGGGAGGGGTGGGGGCAGAGGTGGTTTAAGACAAGCTATTTCCCTGTAATTCCTGTGGGATCTGCTGTGAACATAAAAATCTGGGTGTGCAGCAATACTATTCCACAGTTGTGTGAAACATCGCCTGTTGTGATGTTGAGTAAACACAGGTGATTAGACATACAGGCACCCTGATACTGACATCATGTTGAGAAAGTACTGCATTCTAAATCTCATAGAGCTTTTTGTCCTTTTCATTCCCCCTCTGCTATTTTCATAGGTCAGATGTTTAGGGCTGTTGTTCGGCTGGTTGTTTTGTGTGTGGTTGTTTGTTTTGTTTCCCTGTGCTACAGGTGCAGTGGC
>JAODUK010026862.1:0-23940 GCA_027564635.1 Typhlichthys eigenmanni
TAGAATACTAATAACAACAAGAACAACAATACTAATAATAAAAAAAATTAACTAATGATAAACTAATAATAAACTAATAATAATAAAGTATTATTAAATAACAAAAGAAAAATAAATTTATTTGAAGACACCACACAGCATATATATATATATATAATTTTTTTTATAGTTTATTTTATTTATTATTATTATTATAAATAACTAATTTTTAAGACACCACACAGCCCATAGGGGTCTCTAACGTGCACATTAAACCCCCCTGACACACATGGGATCACGCCAAGCTGACTGGTGGTGAGGGGGGACCCACCTGCTGCTGCTGCGCCCTCAGACTCTTCAGCTCCTGCTCCAGCCTGGTCCTCAGCTTCAGCTCCAGCGTCTCCCTCTTCTCGCAGGCCACCTGCAGCTGGCCCAGGGCGCTCTGCAGCCGCTCCACCTTCTCCACGTAGGCCCTCTTCCTCTGCAGCTCCTCCTCCAGCTGCCGGTTGCGGCCCTGCGCCGACGCCAGCGCCTGCTCCAGCGTCTCGCGCCGCCGCAGCCACTCCTCCCCGGAGACGCGCAGGTGCTGCAGCTGCCTCTCCAAGCGCTCGCGCTCCCGCTGCTGCTCCTCGTCTGGAGGAGGAGAAGATGGTGCAAGAGGAAATGGGGGTGGAGGAGGAGGTGGAGGAGATGGTGGAGGAGTTGGAGGAGATGGTGGAAGAGACGGAGGAGGAGGTAAACAAAATGGAGAAGGAAGGGTTGCGTTACTAATGTGCAAGCTTATCACACTCTTGAGCAACAAGAGAAAGTAAATAGATAACATTCGTTTAACTCCACGTGACTTGTTTCTAACGCAGAGCCCACTGGAATGCGACACCATACCTATGCTATTTCATCGTTCCGGCGTTTGAACGGAATGTGCCACAACGAGGGGCATTTCCACAGCGCCGTAAGGAATGTGGTAGAAGAGCAGCACATATGACCCTACTGCTAGTGACTCAACTAAAACATTTGGAGAGAACGATGAGCTGTGCGTGGTAAAAACCTTGAAGAAGTTTCCACTGATGCATCTGACCTATCGTGGCGTCAACAGAAATCTTTCGGGGTGCAGAATTGATCTTGCCTCCTGTGCCACTTACAACAGCCAGTCATTACACAAGAGGACTGCATGCCTTTGAAGGGAACGCAGACTTCCTCTTATCCACTTACACACACAGGCATGGTCTTGTACTGGGAAAAGCCCAGGAATGCCTCTAAAGACAAAGTAAACAATCTCAAACAGGGAATATTACCATCCCATGCATAAATACAAATAATCTATATATTGCATATGTTGGCACAACAAAGAAGAAAGATAATTTTTAGTAAGTTAATACTTACTTTATATTAACAAAGTCCGCCCCCACACACAAATCAGCAGCCTATGCATTACCCTTGAAGCCATAGTTGTTCACTTCTAGGCGGGAGGTAAAAGGCTACTCAACTCTGAGCAGGGGGTGGAACTCATACACAGTGCCAGAAATACCGTAAAAATAATCAGGAATTCCTGGAATCCAGGCCACATTTACAGCCGCTATGAAAAGTTGTTCATGTGAAAGTGCCAAGACCAAATCAACCCATTAGAGGTAGAGCCAGTGTGAGGTGTTTCACAACACGGTGATTTGCCCATGTCAGGCCATAGACTTAATTATTTCGGTTATCTTTCCTGCCTTATTCAATTGACTAATAAAATGTTATGGAAAGAAGCAGTGAGATGGTGCGCTATAGGCAAACTAAGAAAACTGCAATAGCCAGTTCAGCCTACAGTTGACACCAGTAGTAATCCTACAAATTCCTCTTAGACATCATAATCGTTAAAAATGATAATGAGTGACTATAAGAGAATGCAGAATGCACCATGCATATGAAAAGCCAGTGGAAAGAAGACCGTACACAAATGCTGCGTTATAACTCACTTTGTTCGAGAAGTTTAGCGAAGATGTGTTGTTTCTGTTCTGAAGACTCTACTTCCTTGGCAGCACGCTGTTTTGTAGCAGTGTCAAGTCGTTCTGTAACGTAGAGAGCAAAATAAATCAAGAATTATGTTTCGACACCTATTACTTTCAAAGTTACATTTTAAAGGAGGCCACTATTTACTACTGTGTGACAGCAGGTTTACCTCTTAGGTCCCTGTTAAAGTCATGCAGTCTCTTAATCTCCGCTTCTAGTTTGTTCCTCATTGTTTTCTCCAGAGCTTCCCTCTTCGCAGAGCCTTTCATCAGCGTCTCATAAGCTTCAGATATCCTTTGAATCTCAAATTCCAGCTGGGAAGAAAAAAAGGTTCCGAGTTAAAAGGCAAAGATTTACAAGGAATGGAATCCCCCGTGGGTTTAGACGGTTTATGCTAACACAGTAACAACCAATAAACCCAATCAGTTACATCTAAAGACGTTGCACTGCATGCTCCATTGTGTAAGCCCACGGGGCAAAAAGCTCTTTGACACCTTGAGCCTCTGAAAACTGGGAGCATTCCTTACTGAATGCTTATGGGTCCCAGGTGTCAGGGCATTCACCTCCCTCCATGGCACACCGCCAGAGGGGGGGAGGGGGGGTGTATTGGGAGACGACAAGAAACAGGAAGTGTCTCAGGGAGCTCCAGACTAAAACGTGGATCTTTGCCCACGACCAATGCCGATGCGTTCGGCGTCACCGCCCCCTCCCCTCACCTTTTGCAGCCTGGCTGTCTTCTCGACGTGGACGTCCAGCTCCTTCCTCAGCCACTCGTTCTCCTGCACCAACGCGTCCATATGACTACTGCCGCCGTTGCTAGTGGCTACCGTGAACGCCGCTGGGCCTCCTGGGCTCGCTGTGTGGTAGACGCTGTTGTGAGCCACCTGGGTATGAGCAGACACATACCTGAGGAGAGGAGGTGTATTTATATGAGTAATGCCTTAAAGGTAAAACCACAGATGGCAAGGTCTTGCATGTCACTCAACAGAAACTGTTGCGGTTAGACAGCGGTTAAACACTCTGGTTGGCACACATCCTTCTGAGGACCACCGTCGAGCTAGGACAACACTGCAGCGGCGGTTTGAGTGCAAAATTGATTTAAGCTAGCAGCCGTTTAGCCATGCCGACCAATCCTTAGCTCTGCCCATTTGTAATTACCTGTGATGCTGGGAGTGGAAAGGGGGCGGTGCCTCCGTATAGTGGTGCGCCTGCTCCTGCGAATGGCTGAGCATATATCCGGGAAGTTTAACGCAGTTGGGATAGTCCGGCGGCGGGCCGCGCTGTTCGGGGTACTGCCGGGCCTCCTGGCCGTCCCACGACCCGTGGCTTGTGTTATACAGCTGGGGATAGCTATGAGAGGAGCTCATTGGTAGACCATCTCCTCTGGGGCCGTTCCTCTCCAGCGAGAGCTGCATGAGGCGCTCACTGAGAGACCGAGCGTGCTCGCGTTTCACCTCCCACTGGGTCTCGCTCAGACTCCCCACAACGTCCATGCCGGGGCCCTCCAAGTGATTCTGCCCCTTCTGGGAGCTCAGGTATTGGGAGTGGGCCTTGGCCTCCTCATAGGTGGGAAGCTCCTCCCCGTGGAGCTGGTAGAGATGACAACGAGCGGGGCTTTCGGAGTGCGTGCAATCCCCCTGGTGCTCCTGGCCTTGGGGTTCCTGTCTGGTTGACATCTGCATGTACTGGCAGTCCTCCTTGTCGAGGCTCTCCGAGGAAGACCGAGGACTGGCGGTGGCGCCTCCTCCTCCACGCAGGGCCTGCTGCTGGATGGCTAGGAGCGTGCGGGTGTCGGTGGGGTTGCCGTAGCGGAGCTGCTCTTGGATGAGACGGTGCAGGACCGTTCCAGAAGACTCCTCAGCCGTTCTCATTTCATTCACGGGGTGCGATGGGTGGACGTTCCTCTCGAAGTGGCAGTTACAATGCTTCGGGGGGAAAGGAGGGGGAAGGATAACTGTAAAATAACAGCTTTCTTTGTTAGCAACACAAAATAAAGATTAATGAGCTGTAGGCTATATTCAAACAGGCATTCAAATTACTTTAAAAGCAATTTTGTTATAGGCTATAGCTTTAATGTCAGTTAAATCCACATTCCATAACTTTAAGTAATAATCAATCATTTATTAATTTAAATGGTAGCCATATAAACCGGGTACAGTAATTACCACAATAAGACATTTATTAATTGGCGTTTAGGCCTAATTTGGAAAATAAAAATCAATAGGCAATAGGTAGCCTACATTTGTTTGTTTGCTTTAAAATTACATAAGGAAGAGTAGACTATAGCCTACATCCCTAGATGAAATGTGGAATATATGCAACTTTAACCCATAAGTATATTTATTTCTAACCAAAGGCTCATCTCGTTAAAATAATAGTAGGATGTAGGTTAAGCATGGCTACAACACCCGTCTAATAAACTCCCATTGAAAACCCATGTCGCTGAGGCGTCTAGTAAACTCGCATCCGGAATCAACGTAGACTACAGTTACAAAGCGTAAAACCGCACAGGGTTTAAAGTTGTTTAGGAGAAAACTTACCAAATTACGTTCTCATAACAAATAGGATGGAAAATCCAAACTATGTAAATCGCGGGCTAGAAGCAATAATTCCTCCGCGTTTCTTTTTCTTGTAGGCTACTTTGAGCGCAGTGTCGTGTGCGCTCTCAACGGCTCCCTCGGCAGACTGAACAGGAGGGAGAGCGCACTGCACTAATAAATAACTGAGGGCCGATTGTTCGCTGCGGCTGGAATGTCAGGAATGCGAAGGCTCCAAGTCCCTCTGGGATCAAAAGCAGAACATAGAAAACGGAGGCGGGGCCAGCAGAAATGGATTCGGAACAGCACCACCATCTCAGCTGGTTGCCTGTGTCATGTAAAGCAGCTCGTTTTGTTGACAATAGGGAATAACCAGTGTGCCGATGCCATGTAGCCTATAGTCCATGTAGTTTGTTATAGATGTTTAATTGATTTACACCAGAACTGTTCATACAGTCGCAGTTCACTCACTCACTCATTCTATAGTAGTTGGTTGGTAAATGCATACATCGCATTGTATTTATTTGTATGCTACATCAAAACAACACATACCTCATTAATCACCACAGTAAATTTGTGGTCATGAATTATCATCTGAATAGCCTGATTAAACAATAGTACCATGGCCAGCCTTATAACATGTTTACCTGGTAAATATTTAAGCCATGGCCCAAGCTAATTCTAATTGTGTGTGTGCGTGTGTGCACGCGCGCACGTGCGTGTGTGCGCACTAAGGGGGAGATGGGCGGTACAAGGCACACTGCCGGCCAGCTGTCCATGGAGTAAAAAAGCCCCCCTTCCCCTCCTTAATGAGTGTTGTGAGAGACGCATTGTTCTCCCCCAAAAGCAGACATGACATGGGCTCTGCCATCTGCTGTTCTCCCCTCCACCACTAGAACCAACACCACATTCTTCACAAACATGCAGACTGCGCTTGTCAGCTGGCTGTGGGGGGTGGGCACACACAAATTAGATAATGGGCCTATATTGAATACATTATAGTTGTATGTTGTATGTTGAAGTGTTCTTCTAATGCAGGGCAGATGGTTTGACTGTGGAAGACAGTCTTCAATTGTGTACTTATAACTGACTATTCCAGACAACAGAAAGAAGTTCCTAAGTCGAAGACCTTTATCACCATGCAAATGAGGACCTGGCTATTTGCATGGCAGTTGAAGGCGGTCTTGCGAAAAAAAAAAGAAAAAAAAAAAAGAAAAAGAAAAAAGAAAAAGAAAAGAAGAACAATAAAAGAATAACTAACAAAAAAATGTGAATGTGTAAATCTGGACATGAAAATTCTATAAACTCAATTGGTGCATTTTGCTCACATATTAAAATACAATGTGCCAATATACGTTTGTGATTTAACTGTTATTGTTCCCACAAACATGTACTATATAAATAAACTGTTGTTAGTGATTCATGCAAAAAGGGACCATGTTTTGGGCAATCCTCATATATCAGTATCTGTATTGTTACTGGTACAACAGAAAGGTCCACATGTAGCATTTAAGCCTGTCTTCCGTACATTCGGTCAATCACCTTCTTCCACCAAATACCTTCAAAGATCAATAATAACTAAATCTAATCTAACCCTTTCTTTGCATTCACTGTAAATCACTAATGGAGTTCTGCCCAATTTGTTTAACCAAGGGGTTTGTACCATGTACAACATAGCAAACAGATTACGATGTCTGTTAACGGGTGGGGTTGTTTAATTGATACACACACAGACACACAGCAACACAACACAAATACAGAAAGCACTATAGCAAAACAGCTAGATTAGTCGCTTAATGACAGTCCTATTTACCAGCAAACAGGCAAGCTATTAAGTTAGGGTGGGAAACTGTGCATAATAGATTAAAACAAATCAACCTCCTTCAGGTTCACATAAACAGTGTCTGGTTACATAGCATGCATATTTGACTGGTGCTCTTTTCCATGAGACAGTTACTACAGTATTTAAATGCAGTAGAACCAGCTTCAATAGCAAGACATGGTTGGCGATGCTCCTCAGAATGTAATTGAACATTAAATCATGTATCTTTAAGGATTTTACTATTGAAGAGGGGGTGTATCCTGGTCTAACAAGAAAACAAAACATTACTTTTGAGAAAAGGGCCTGAACACTTCATTGGGGATTGTTTTTCGTTGTTGCATCCTAATGGGCTTTTGAGCAGTCTTTAGCCAAACTGCAATGGCGTTGCAATATATATTGGTATCGCTTTATCTACAATTCGCAGTATTAAAGTGACTTACAATTAAGAACATAACAATCAGGCATCTTGCTCAAGGACGGCTTGATACAGGCTCAAACCCACAACCTTCTGGCTGGAAGTTCAACACCCAGACCATTAGACTATCCGGTCTACATATAAATCTACCACTGCTGCCACAGAATCAAATGCTTGACTTCAACATCATCACACTTAGCCTGGTCGCTGATTGGTCCGCCATACAGACTGCCTGAGTGAACGCTAATGTGAACAGGGTTTCCAGTCTATTATCTCAGTGAAAATTGAGCCGAGAGTAATATTTGGGCGGAGTCAGGCTAGGGGGTGGGGAGTCAACAAAAGGCTCCGTAGCTGGTATGTTTTGTCTGAAGTATTAGTCCTATGAGCACGCTAGAGTTATGAACACACTAATGGCATACTGAGCAGTTTTCATCTGAAAAATAAATACCTGCCAAATGATTTACCATAACGATTATGTAAAGCAAGCCACCGATTAATGGGGCTCGATCTGACTGGGACAGCACAATGCAGTGTGTGATCATGGAATACTGGCCTTGTTAAGGAGATGGGACAAGCCAGGCATTTCAGCTAGTCCTTTTGTTTTCCTGTAAAGGAGGAAATGGTCGCATTCCTGACATTAACATGTCCATGGGGTGTGAGAGCCTCTACGCTGCTGTTATGGGGGAAGAGAAGAGGCCATTGGCCACAACACACACCGTCTAATGGGGCTTTCTTTGATTAATATGGCGCATCTCTGTCCTACTTGATAAGCACAACTTTGCTTTGTAGAAAATGGCTTTGAAATAAATGGACACCACACCTAGCATGTGGTCGTATTGTTTTGACTTTGACTGATTGGTCTGAGAACTAAAATATGTTAGTAATAATATAGTTATAATTAATATAGCATTTACTTCCACACCACCAAACCTTTCCATATTTTCTCAGTAACACATTGCCTTGTCTTTAATTATGCTGCGTCTCTTGGTAATGTGTTTTCACAGGATCCCCAAGTCAAACTGTTTCAAACGCTTTGGACTATTAGATATTGAATGTCTTAGCTTGAGCTAGGATACAATAAAACCCAATGGCTAGTTGTAAAACAACTAGCTTAATCCTGCTCATTAGTGTGTGGGTTTACATTAAAAGGCAAGACTCAAATAAAGTTTCACTGGTTCCAGACAACTGTCTCTTTGGCAATATAAGCAGTCTTAATTTTAATTAACACTAAAACCCTGTGACAGCAACCTTCAAAGACAGGTTACAATTTTCTGTTCTGACGCACTAAAAACAATAGGTGCCTTGGAGCAAGCCAGCACATCATATCCAGACAAAGAACAAAGACTCACTGTGTCTGAGGCAAGGCTGATAAAGAGCATGCTCATCATTCTCAAATGGTACTAGCAGGTATGTAGTTCTTCACCTTTCACTCCACGTTAATCATCAGGCCAATCAGAGCTTAATTATGAAATGACTGACAAGCTCATTTACCAATCACACTCCCATTCTGTCTCACATGTACTTCCTTTCTAACCTCATGTTTTTAAATAACCAAAAAGGCCAAAAAGCCAAATAATACATATATAAAAAATGATTTACTAACTGCAATGTTTTATTTTACACAGGCAACGCTAAATACCTGTAGACTTCCAACTTCACAATGTTCTGTGGAAATGTGTTGATAATCAATTGGTTGTTTGGTTAAAATACAATTTTAAAAAGCAGCATGCGTCTTTAAAAAAATTGCTTTGTGAGTGTAGGAGAATATGCTATTTTACACAATAATAGAAGGAATAATCTGTAGTGACGCATAAAAAAACAACACACATACTTATTATTATTATTATTATTATTATTATTATTAGAGACTTCTGGATGTCAATATGGAAGGACCCAGGCCTGCTTTAGCGATTTCAAGAGCTATTTTATGTTTGGCCCGCAACAAAGACCTTGTGTAAATACACAACTCAAACATTCTTTTTGCTAATGTTTATCTTAACTTATCTATCTGGGAGAATGTTTTGGACACATAACTGTTATAAACAAAGTTGGAGTATATGTCACAACAATCTGATGGGAAGTTTGCCAAGCACTTATATTATACCCCAGAACTTTATAGGTAACAAAGACATCGACAACAATGAAAACCTATGCATCTTAAAATAATTATAAGCGTTGATAAGTGTTAATGCCCCACAGTGTACACTATGATTGAGATTCAGATGAGTGGAATGTTCCGTGACAAAGGATAGCAGTCAGTGGGTTATCACATGCAGATCTGGAGGGTACGAGGCAGATGTTTTGGGTAAACAAAGACATGGGACAGGCTATCCCCTGCCCTCGAGCTCAGAGTGTGATGCACCTGTCGCCCCACCCCGCCCCATATACGCACACACACACACACACACACACACACGCGCGCACACACACCATATGGCATCTGCAGATTTAATGCGCCAGCAATTGAGTGTACAACCCCATAAAACAAGAAATCCACAAAGATAGACAAAGACAGACATGCTGAGCAGACTGGAAGTGGCAGAGAGAGAGAGAGAGAGAGAGAGAGAGAGAGAGAGAGAGAGAGAGAGAGAGATATGAGAGACATGTTTGCACCAAGCTAGCCATCTACATTATTTACCTAACAGAGAGGGCCTGCACAAATCCCAATTATCTTCCCTTTCTCCAGTTGAAATTCCACAATCCATTGTGTTGGGAGCAGGTGGGAGAACCTTTAAATGTCTCATCAGCTGCGGTCCACCGCCCAGAACACACATTGCCAGGAGGGGCATTTAACTGTACCGGCCAACCGTTGTTCCTCAATTTTAAAGGAGACAAAAAAAAATAAATAAATAAACATCGCAGTTCTAATCTACACCATCAAGCTAAACATTCAAAATTACATGGCATTACACGTCTGAACAAAAGAATCTCAGGTTACACACGTGCATAATTGTGCTTTAATAATACCCCCTCCCCATTTAGGCAAGCCCAACGTGGGCCCGTTGGAAGCAGATGGCAGGGTAAGCCATCACTTCCAGGCCAGATAAGGTTGTCTCCTAGGGCCGTGTGGACTGGATAACCCTAATCTGTTCATCAGTCATTTAAATGATCCAAGCCTAGAGACAGCATCGGACAGAGCTAGTGGCAGCTCTAAGCAGAAGGCCAAATACCTTGCAGCCATGTTATTATGAAGCAGGGGTTAATCTCAAAGATGTCCAAGCACTGAGAGGGAATATGGTTGACCGTACACGTCAAAACCAAAATTTATGGCCAACAATTAAATAAACTGTTTTATAAGGTTTAGCACAGATTGTGATACCGAGTGTTTTAATGTAAGCAACCCTAACCCTATCAATTAACATTGTAGCCTACCAAATAACATTAACATGCCTATATCATAGTATTAATATACTTTCATGTGGAAATATTGACCATTTAAATTAACGTTTTGGTATTTTTCTAATGGTTGCAATGGAATCAGTATAGTTTATGAAAAGATGGCTTGACATAGTTTTCTAAGTCTGCCCCCCCACACTCAGTCCACTTTGTACCAAATGTCTGACTTGTGTTTCTGGCTATTTGCTCCTATTGCGTTGCACTTCCTGACAGGAGGCACTCTGTGAGACTGGGCTCAGTCAGCTGCAAAGGAATGTAACATTCCATTCTAAAATTACGGACGTTTCTCTTGATTTCTGAGGCCAATTCTTGCCATTTTGTCTATGGTGTCTGAAGGGTGTTTCCGGAGAGACGTACTACAACACCCGCGCTCACACATACAAAACAACAAACATACTCAGTGATTGTACAAATATCATTTTGTCATCATCTGACAGGTCATTATTAGATTTAAAATTAAATGTTATTAAATGTATCAAAGATTATAGGAGAAAATATTGTATTAAAGTGGGGATTTAAAAAACAAAACAACAATGTTTGTGATGGAAGCAAACCTACAGACCTAAAACAAAAGGGACAATAGTGGTTCCTGAAAAGCATGATCCGATATATGAAGTCAAGTAAGTATGTTGTAGCATGTTAGTAATTTGTGTAGAAAAACCAACATATCACATGTATAATGCAAAAAAAGCTTTAGCTAATAGCACAATGAATGGCCATCAACCACAGCAGCAGATGCGCCATGAAGATAAAGGCTGTGTCCATATGGTAGACTGGGGTTAGAGGGGAACAGGAGGGGGGTGGGTCAACTGTCAGGAATGAGGAAATCCCACCCTGGACACAAATGATAGCGTTCAGGAAACACACTCATTTGCATTCACATTCAGCCTTCCCTTTGTGGCGAGGCAACATGTGCGGGTTGGGGGAGGGTGGGAGGAGTGTATAGGGGCGCATGGGGGAGACCTGCAGTCCACTGATAGCAAACCCTCTGATCACAAATACAGATCCTCAGGGTTCACAGAATCAGCCATCACCGCCAAGTACCTGGCAAAATACACTAGTGGATGAGACAAAGAAAAAGACAAGTCAAGTCTAAATAACTGAACAGAATAGGCTTTTATATCACATTCTTTTTCATAATTAAAGCCATTTATTTAATAAATATAAAGTTACACAAGTTATTTATGACTGAATGTATGTAACTCATGTTAATATCTAATGTTTATAAAAAATTAAAAAATAATTTGATGACGACACATATTTTTCTATTTCATCATTCTCACATCTTAATCAATAATTATTGTCTAAACACAATAATAGCTTTTCCATGGTGATCTACATCTGTGCTAAGGCTACTTAATCTCCAATTCAATCAGTGACCAAAGTATACGTCCATTGTAAAAAAATATGTTTTAAATAATTGCTTATTTTATGCGAATGGTTCCAATTCCTGTTTTGCTTAATAAGCATTCTTAAATGTACTCCTGCAGAACCTGATTTATGACAGTAATTCCGGGGAATGATCACCACAGGTGACGACAATTTGCCCTGTGATCTTTAACTACGCTCACAATTTTACAACCTCTTATAATTGAGGCTTTGAAAACACAGAAGGACTAAAGTGGGCTCAAGCATGAAACGAGGGAAAAGCTGTTTTGGATGTGCGAGAGAGTGGTAGAAATGAGGCGTCAGAATGCACATTTGCAATTTGGTTCTGAGGTATTTAGATGCAAAGTAGTGATTTCAACAGAATGAAAGGGAAAGTAACTGATATTGTATTGCACAGGAGCTCTAACAAGATAAACTGAGCTAGGTGGACTATAGTCAATTTACCTTCTTATCTTTGCTATCTGTTTTAACAGCTTTTATTTACCCTGTTTCATTTTTTAGCTGACATTCCAAGGCATAACTAAAGCAGCGCATTAACATAGAGCTAATTATGCTGAACTAACATGTTAAATCAATAATAATAATTGTAAGCAATGTTAAATCAGATACATTTCAAATCATTCACAAGCTTAAACATAAACCCTTAAAGTCTATATTAGTTACAGTCGCCCAATGTCAGAATGTAGTGTGTTGCCATTCTTGATGAATATTAAGTGCAAAAGAGGAATGGCATTTCTGTTGCACAGACATACAAATCAAAACATGTTGAGCTGTTTACGTCAGCACTCTATAAGAATGTAAACCGACAGTTCCCCTCGTCAATCCAAGAATGTATCCCAGGAAACTTGTACAGTGGCGATTATGGTCACATGTTTACATAACTGCTTTTCTTGGTTACTTATTATTCAAGGGATATGGATTCCTCTCATATCACACATGGTGCAGATGGACTGAAAGACAAACATTCAAACGACATTGACATTTGACAGTATATAAGATATTAATGATTATTTTGCTGAAAAATCTACATACTACAGAATAGAATGACTACAACAATTATTAATCTCTTTGGATAACATTGTGATTAATTTGCTGATACTGCACAAAGGTCACATTAACCCTCCGGCATGCCATTACGTAACAGTTGATAATGCCAAGGCACAGAGTGCGAGAGATTACCCGATGCGTATGGTTACAGAGGGACCCTGAACTAATTACATGAGAGGCTCTAAATGGATACCCTCATTAGCCACAAATGAATGGGGATGGTTCAAAATAAATTACGTAACAGAGGTCAAACCCAACATCAAAGCATTCCACATCTGTCTGCCTCACACAGTGACTTCAAATAATTTGGGGGGAAACAGTTAAATCTCAGACACTTTACAATGTGTCAACTCAAGGAGTGACATTCATTAAAGGACCCACATTTATTTTCTTTAGTAGTTAAAGTAATTCAATATGCTGTTAAAAAGTTAATGGCAAAACACCCCATTTTATTTACATTTATTCTCCCCCCCCCCCCACAATATGGGCCCTTTAACTTAGCCTGGCTCCACTGAACTATTGCTCTCAGCTCAATGTTTTTCGCTGAAATTATATTCTGGTGTTAACGTTATCACAGTCCGGTGGACCAATCAGGTTGGGTAAGTGAGATGATAGAAGATAGAGCTAGATGAGACTCATCAAAACAGTTGAAGCAACGCCAATTGGTTAAAGACTGTCCAATAGTTTAAAAATTAACCAGTAGTCTATGCCCAGTAGGAGGCAACTACTGTGAACACTTCCAGATGGAGAGTTCCCAGATCCTATTTAGTGAGTTTCGGGTCTCGTTACACCAGGCTACCTTTAAAGTAATTTTGACATAAGAACCAAGACAAGCTCCTAACAGAAGTATTAATTCTATTCAACACTTCTTACAAACAAGCTGTAGCTCTGAGAGGGAGAGAGGAGGAGGCAGAAACGGTCCGTTGGTGTCTGTTCACTCATTAGGGGAAGTGGCCCAGCTCTCTCTATGAGGGAACCCAGAAACCAACAGCCATTGCTTAATTCAAGAAAAACCAACAGGAAGCTTCAAGTAGGTCAAAAGTAATAATGTCTCCGTTCCACTGAAGCAGATATCACAAATAAAAATGACTGTGCAGGAACAGTTCTGTGAAAAGTCTTAAGAACTGCAGTAGGGAATTCATTTGTTTTCGGCACACACACTAGTGTTGCCATTGTAATTGTGTTAAAGAGGAATAGGTATTTTCCTCTGGGGGTCTCTGGCAGAGGTCCATTGGCGTAGAGGGCAACCATCCTTCTTAACACGTGCATGCTGATAAGAGCGCGCCCCTCTGTCTCTCCAGAACTCCCAGCATCCGGTACAGAATGTCTGTCTGTATGTCAGCGCCACGCAACACCCATCCAATCCTGCTGTGCACTCTCCCTATAGCACATTTGACATTCCCCAAACAATGAGGCATTTCCCACATGATGTGGGACATGGAGCATGGAAGTGGGACAACGTGGGTTGACGTGGAGCACAACAGGCACGCTCTTTGAGGCCCCACCATGGAATGCGTGATAAAGAATGCATGAGGGACGCAACAATCGTGGGAAAAGTCATTTTCACTTGTTATCTTTCAAGGAAGTCGAGCCATTCAACACACACACTTATCACGCTCTGGGAAGGTGAATCTGTGGGCAAAGGGCCTCATCTCTGAAGGAAGACATAGTATTGAGTGATAGTAGAATGCTGTACAGTTAAGTACGTACTCTGGGCTAAATGTGTGTTTGGGCAAGTATTAAAACCATCCCAGCACTAAGAAATATGACGGCCAGCTCTGACAAGTTTCAACAAGCTACAGGAATGACATATTCACATTGTGTTGACTGTTAACCTGTGTTTTGACTGAAACTCTCAACAAACCCGTACTTCTTAGATATCATTTTTTTCTTCTCATACAGTACATATTCTGGTATTGCAGTGAAAGCTTCAGTGCTTCCCCGGCCAAACACAGCTGCAGTAGGTTACAATACACTGCTTCTCAGCCAGTCTAGGTCAGATAGAGAGGTACCAGCCCACACAATACAGTAGGACGATCTCAATCTGTCCTGGTGATGAGCACTCGCTTTCAAGATTAGGGGAATTCTTCAATTTACTTTAACTTTTAAGTGAGCCCACAGGGATTAAAGTGATTCAACAAATGCATTATCTCCACAGTCCGTATTCACAAACCATATTTGTTTAGGGTGGAAGCATTGCATACATGGTTAGTTAGGCACAAACATACATAGATGCAACCTATGAACAACAAAAAATGGATGTGCTCCAAGCCAATTAAAATGTTTTTATATCAGGTATCAGTACCTGTATCTTCCAATGGAATGGTTATCGAAAACCTTTGAAATATTTTCGACAAAGCTCATGACGTCAGGCAATGTACTCAACTAAATGTCAGCTGCAAAGCTGAGGTCCAGGGAGTATATAATGGTATTCTAAGTGTCAGGAGTTTTGCATGACTAGAATACTGTGAACGTCTTCCACTAACTGCAAAGCTTACAATTCAGTGACTATTGTTTACAAGCGAGATATGAGAAAATTGCACAACGTGCTGCACAGGATTAACTGTAATGGGTAATCTGTCTCCCTGCACAATAATCAATGATATCAGGTTTGGTTTAATGGCACTTATTTAACACATTTTTAGAAATGTCAAATTTGAGAGAAAAAAAAAAAAAAAACTAAGCAAAACAAACAAAACATCACTCATATTGCGCCCTCTGCTGGATATTTTAATCAGAGGTATTTGCATAATATTACTGTACACTTGTAATATAGTTTGTTGCACAGGTTTATCATAACGCAACAGTGGTTTTCACAGAGTGGGTCAGGATGTGCAGATCATAGGATGATCAAAGTGGTTGCAAAGTTATTTCAACCTTTTGAAAACCTCAATTTGTAGTTTAATAAAATATTCCTGTACTTGTCAATGGGGTGAATGGTTATGTGATGTAACCTCAATCATATCCGTCTTTGCAGGGCTCGTGTCTTAAAAATGTAAAAGACACGTAAATGTACAAAGATATGTAAAGACTACATCATACAGTAGAGTGATTGCGCAGCCTAGGTCAACCTCATCCCTTTAATGTATTCAAATCAGCCTAAACATGCCTTCCTGACTGTAGCCCCCTAGAAGGAATCTCAACAAATCAAAACCTTTCACCTAACTCGAGTGAGAGAGGGTGAGGAATGTCTGGCCTGCCAAATTCCTCAGCCCTGTTTGTCAGGCCTTGCAGCGCTGGTAACCAGGCTTCCCAAATACCGAAGTGAAACCCACTGGGGCCGAGGAAAAGCTATGCATATTTTCAGAACCCCCTCATCTCCCCCAGACAGCAAAAGAAAAGAACAAACATGTGACATATGAAGTATTCTACATTTCTCTCACTTTATTTCACAAGCTCATATCCAGCAGTTTATTAATAATGACCCACCCGCCCACTGCCCTTAAACATTCCAAGTGCATTATTCCACATGGTTGATATTAGGCTTAACTATTAACATTTCACAAGGACAAATGAAGCAGGTGGTGGAGGCGTTTCATGACAACATTGGCTGGGTGTTCAAATTCTTCCAAGGTCTTGGCTAAGCAAGTAGGACAGTCTCTACAGGGTGGGGGTGGTGGCGGTTGAGCGGTCAGCCTGTTGTCTGAGATGTCAGGGCAGAGATGGGTCATCCCAGCTATGATATAGATATCAAGATCACCACCATCCCCACCACTCCGACCCCTTTTGCTTACCAAATCACACAGAATTGTTACAAATACTAAATACTTGCGGGGTGCTAAACTGAGAGCAGATGGAGGCGCTCTAAAGCTGGGTGAAGGTCAGAGAGCCGTGTCATCTGCCCGATAGGTATCTGATGTACCAGATGCCGCTGATCATTTCACAAGCAAAATACGTAAAGGAATACACTTTGAACTGGGTCAGAAATTGTTGGGTGGTTGGTTAAAACCACCATTTTTGGTATAAAACGCCCCCTCGCACCCTCTTACAGAGCCCTTATAGTGTCGTACTGTTCTCTATAAGCCGAGCCGCCCTCACCCCCTTTTCACAGCCACACAGCCATTCGTGGACAGCTGTGTTTCAAATAGTGAGCAGGGGCAGACATTTTGCGGTTTCTGGGAAGTGTACCTTTAAAACAGAGGCAGAGAGTGACGTCTTCATCCGCAGCCTGCACTGTGATCAATGACCAGGGCCGGGCTCTGAGCCGCTTGCCTGGTATTTACACACGGTCCTGGTATTGTCCTCTTTCATATCCTGGATGTGACTGTCCAGCCTCTGGAGCAGCTCCTGCAAGCATGACGTCTCCATCTCCAGGAAGCGGGATACCACCGGCGAAGTGGACGGAAGCTCCTGTCCGAATGGAAGGAAGAAGAAAGGTTTCTGGTCTGGGCTTTGCTAATGCTAATCCATGTTATGCTATGCTCATTGTAAATCGCTTCAGATCAAAGTGCCTGCTAAAATGCCTAATTATAAAGAAAGATATACAGCAATTGGAACTCTAGACTATGATTAGAAATGTTTTGTATGTCTGTGTACATACATACATACATACATATATGCACTATTGCACTTTATATGTTTGACTATGTGGTAATAGGTATAATGACATTATGCTGCATTTGTTCTATTTAGAATATGGTTTGCTTATAACTGCTGGCATATGACCTGTCCAACTACTGACAAATGAACTACATGCAAGTCACTTTGGATAAAAGCATCTGCCAAATGCCGTAAACGTAAATGTAATATATATATATATTGCACTCGCCTGACGGGCTAGTGGCTCTAAAATTAATCTTGCCCGAAAAGCAAACTACTCGCCTGAGGCGAGCGGGCGACCTTCATTTCCAGCCCTGTGTATATGTGTGTGTGTGTGTGTGTATATATGTATGAATGTATGTGTATGTATGTATGTGTATATATATATACACGTTTACAGACATGTATACATGGACTTCGCTATGATCGTTTTGATTGTCTTACAATTGGCGTGTCTTCTCTGGCCAGTGCAGTCAATGCGTCCTCAGGGCTGGAGCTCCGCACCTCGGCGACAGCACCGTCGTCGGCAACGGAGGCATCGGCGTGGCTGCCAGGCGCAGAGCTTCGCCTGGTCACGCTCTTGGCCGCGCCGGATGAGGAGGAAGAAGAGGAGGAGGAGCGGGAATTAGAGCAGCTGTGGTGGGCCGGGTCGCTGTGCCGCTGTCCGGAGGGGTGGGAGGGGGTGTGTGGCTGCTTTAGGGGTCGCTGGCTGCCTCCGTCGTAGCGTAGAGAGGTGGTCTCCTGCAGGTCCTCTCTCTGCTCCTGATGACTGACATCTTCACGGCTGTAGCCAAGAAAGCACCAGGTTTCATAGGATTATTATATTGCTTGGTATGGATGAATGGATGGATATACTCTATGGATGGGTGTATGCATGCGTGCCAGTGTGTGTGTGTGTGTGTGTGTGAGTGTATATATATTGTACACTCACACACACACACGCATGTATTCACACACGCATACAGTACATCAATATACAGCTCTTGCAGGGGAAAAAACACAACTGCAGAAATGTCTCTGGTTATATTATTTATACTTTTGTATTTACATACATGTATTTTTAGATTTATTTATTTTATAGTTATATTTGCACCATTATATTTTGTAAGTGCAGTGGTCTCTTCATTCATTCATCTTCATTCCTCAGAGCTGTGTGTGCATGCGCGTGTGTGTGTGTGTGTGTGCATGCACGCTATGCACCGGCGCTGTGCAGAGGGTGTCGGGTCCATCTCAGCCTGAGTCAGTGGGGCCCGTCCACGCGTGTCCTGCCAGGTGTGGCCGGGGGCCGCGAGGCGGCCGTTCAGCGCTCCCACCTCCTGTCTCAGCTGTCTGTTCTCCTGCTCCAGGCCGCTCACGTACGCCCCCCGCTGGAGGGAGAGAGACGTGGGAGTCATGTCACACACAGAGACAAAGAGGGAGGGAGAGATAAACTAGGCAAGGCACACTCAATGAGGCCACGCCCTCAACCCACCAACCTGGAGTGACCGTGACTCCAGCCTCTCCAGCAGGTCATTTAGGTGCTGGTTCTCCCTCTCCAGGGTCTCCAGCTGCACCTGGCTCACCTATCGGTGCAGCAGAGCACAAAAAACAACAACAACAACAACAGCGTAACCTAAGTGACTGCCAGGCGGGAGGGAACGCTCCGCTGTGCGCTCCGCCGCGTCGCACTCACCTTGAGCTCCGCCGCGTTGCGCTCCGCCAGCCCCGCCTCGCCCCGGAGCTGGCGTTCGGCGGCGGACACGGAGCCGCTCAGGGTGGCCAGGGTGATGTCGCGCTGGTGCAGCTCGTTGGTCAGTCGGGACACCTGCTTCCTCATGCCCTCCACCTCGCCGCTGTGGGTCTGCCTGACCCTCTGCAGCTCTTCCCGTAGCTACGGGACCATTCATAGCAGTCACTAGTGTATCGTACGTGACATTCATTCAAGTAAACTTGATTTATGTAGCACTTACAAGGCAGGGTTTGTCATTCTCCAGAACGCTTGCTAACTTCGAGCTTAAATCAAAACAAACGCCCTCAGAATCTCCGCCCCACACATTGAAACGCATTGCGAAACCTAGGGCATTGTTGTTGTGAGTGAGGTTCGCCACTTTGTTTATGATCCTATTTACGAAGCCGTTATATGCAGATACTTTGGAGAATTTGATAAAAAGTGTATTATCTTACAATTAGTTTACAATAGCTGACTATATATTTAATCACATTAGACTCAAAAGGCTACACAAGCCCATATTTCACATAAAATACACCCTTTTACCTTTTCTAAAGTTCTAAATAGAAATGTATTTATAGAGCACCTTTAAAAACAAAGTGATTTGACACTCAAAACAAAGCAGAATAATCAATCCATAAAACCAATATAGAAGTGTATGGTGGTCGAAGCTAGAAAAATGATCTGTTCAGAACAATCCCTTTAGTGGTGAGGTTCATTAATCAATCAAAAATGTAACAACGGATTATGCAACACTACTCTATAGCGCCAAATAATCAAATATAAATCTATAATGAATAAAAAAGTATATGAAATCAATAATAATGAGTGAGTTAAGTGTGAAGAAAAGGCCAGTTACTTTAGATACTAGAAAGTTGTATTTTTCATTTGCAAACCAATGGCTTTCATCATCCCTCTGGGTACAAATGCGAGGACAATAACAGGCTTAGCAGATAATTATTATCATTTAACATGAATACATCTGTAGAGGAAAGCAAAGAGGAAAAAGTACCAATCAGGACAGCGGGCACTATTGCTCACCTTTTTCATTTCAACAACAGAACGATTGTGCTCTTCTTTAAGGAGTTTAAATTCTTGCTCTCTCTTACAATGTTCTTCTGCCTGTCTGTTTGCTGTCTTGAGGCTGTGGGAGAAAGCATGCTTAATTTCTATATTCTTAAAAAACAACACAAGAGCTTAAGATGAACGTGGCACAATTTGAACAAAAACATAATGTGTAAACAATTAGCTATTTTGATGATTAAATGATATTGTCATAGTAATAGTGGTGATGACATGATGCCGTAAATACTGGTGTATGACCTGCCCATTTATTGACAAATGTACTACATGTAAATTGCTTTGGATTAAAGCGTCTGTCAAATGTTGTAAATGTAAAATGTAAATCAAACACTGAGGTCAGCACTCACCTCTGTTTAAGTTGAGCTAATTCAGTCTTGAGATGAATCTCTGTGGCGTGGGAATGTTGCAGCATAGATGCAAACTTCTCCAGATTCTGTCTGAGAGCTGCCACACCATCATACCCCTGGGCTGACAAGCAGTCCTCCAGAGAACTGGATGCACAAGAAAATGCCATGAATTCTGGGAATGTGACTCTACATTTTTGTCATTATTCGGCCATTACCTATTAATGGAAGACTTCAAATGTGCAAACTGTTATCATACTTAGGAGTGGTGTCATAATGTATCATTATATTCCAATCAGTTGCATAGAAATACCCCTACCATATTACTTGATCTTTGGCTTGCAGTAGTTGGTTCAGTCTTGCAACCTCGTGAGGCTTTTGTTGCTGAGAACCACTGCTTAGCAACTCGCTTTTCCCCTCTACCAGAACCTAAGCAAATAGAACAGTGACTCTGCAGCTGACAACATTTCAAACCTCTGAATGTTTTTATTTTTGTTGTTGCTTTGCAATCCTTGACTAACATGAACAGCTCTATTTGCATAGGTTGTAGTCATGCAAACATTGTCCAAGGTAAGCACTTGAACCATATCAAAATATGTATTATATGTTGCAATGCATCTTAAAGTACTTACTGTAGTAATATACTGTATCTAGCTCTTTAATAGAGAATGCTGTTAATGACAAACGCAGGCCTACTTATGGTAAGTCAATATGCATAAGGGTCTCTGCTAATTTATTGAAATGTGTACACAATCATATATAAAATATATTAAAAGATAATACAGCTAAAAAAATATATAATCTTGTGGTCCCTTATAAAACAGGTTGCAATGCCCTGCCTGTATCTGGAGGTGTCGGAGACGTTCCAATTCGAGGTCCTGGTTGTGTAAGGTGCTACGAGCGCTCTCCAGCTGAGCACGGATTTGTTGTAACTCTAAACTGCTGTCCCTGTTAACCTTCTCTTTCTCTCCTGGTGACTGGAGAACCGAAAATACACAACATAATGGTTAGTATACACAGTAGGCTTACTGCAATGAACCAAAGTGATTAAATTAAGGAATAAATAGAACATTGATTGCTACTGCTTTTGTATTAATGAAATATGTTCAGGTTATAATTGCTTAATACATTGTTCTTACGTTACTGTGTTTTAACTGCTCAACCAGGCTCCTTTTTTGGAGCTCCAATGAGTCCAGCTGTCTTTGATACTGGGCCTTCTGCTTTTCCCAGTCTACAGGGTGGTGCTCCTGACCAGTCAAATAGGAATATATTGCACATTGCCAGTAGATGGCATTAAATTGCAGCTTGCCAGTACAAACTCTTAAGCAGAATATTACAACATGCAGTATGATATTTCACCTGTGTTTTGTCATTTTGGTGGTGAGTCACCTGTTTATTCTTTGCTTCTTCACTGGCATCTTTCAGGTGTTTCCGTTGAAGCCTCTGATAGCTTCGCTTTAATTTTGCCAACTGCATAGAAAACCGTGTTTGTGGACAATTTAGTATACACACTGTAAATGTACAGATGTTAGTAGACTTCACTGTTACATATCTCACCTCATCGCGGAGGTTCTGCAGTTGATCTTCGTACTTGGTAACCAACTCCTGTCTAGGTGACTGTACGTCCTCTAGCTGCTTGCGAAGTAATCCAATCTAAAATAAGTCAACACACTTATAAGATGCTGAGGTTAAAGCCTTGATTATAGCTAAATAAATTAGTAACCCCTTCATAATAAACACATAAAACGTGAGGATTGTTGACAAAATGCATGAAATCCATTCCTGCATTGCTATGCCGGACTAAATATTTGAATGTGGATGATTTGAAATCTCACCTCTGAAATGTTGCAATGCTATGAAAAGAAAAGTCCTGCTGCATAGATTACTTCAGCATCTTTTATACTTAAAACTGGGCAAGGTCGAAATGTAACTGTATAAACTCTGACCCCAAATGGACATGACATCAATCACATTAATCTCATATATCTATCTAGGTGTACTGTAAGTAACATTAAGGTCACTGCAGTTAATATAATGCACCTCTGAGTTCCTCTGTTCAACAAGATTCCTTGATGACAAAAGCTCCTGTTCTCCAGTTTGCAGGCGCCTCTCCATCGCCTGGATTTGAGCCTCCCATTCCTTCTTCTTATGATTAATCATGATGTCAATCTGCCGCATCAGCTCTTGAAGTTCTGGCTCACACGAGGACAGCACAGATCTGTCGTAGTGTGGAAAGTAACAAAGAAACATAGTTGCTTTGGGTGGGTGGGTATTAACGTATATATCATAACTACAGTAGCAGCACAATGAGACGATTGTCATCAAAACATGTTGGTAGGTAAATTGGTGTAGGCGACAGCACAAACCGTGACGTTCAACTTTACCATTTACTCTGACTAGATCTTACCCTAAATCGTGGTTTTGTAGGTATCCAAAAGAGCCCTCCATTCGTTCAGCGAAATTACGGTACATCTACGGTACCATAACGATGTTTGTCAGATTAGTTTATTTCATCTCGACTAGTAGCAACTGGTACATATTTACCACGAAAGTCATATGGAAGAGAAATGTTAACTGTTCAATCAAGTTTTTAGGACGGTCGCTGTAAATGAAAACATGTTGTTAAGCACCTTAGTGCCGTAGCTATTAGCTAATAGCCCCGTTGCTAACTTGCTTAGCTGTCGGTTGCACAGCATAGAAATGTACCGAATAGAGTGGGGTGCCTTGTATGACACCTAAGATGGCTGCCAAATAGGTTTGATGGATATACCAGGGGATTAAATACTTTTAGTGTAAGAGAAACGTTCTGACTTGGGCTATTGCGAGTAATATTCTAGAAATGTACCTTATTTTCGAAAACGAATTCATTTATTGTTCCAAATGAGATGTTAAAATCTATTTTTTCCCATTCTATTTCACAGTGTTTCTGAGTTGCCAGCACCAGTCACGCCATGTGCATAGGTGGTGGACGAACGTAAGATGAGTGTTTATTCCTCAAAATATATAAATGTGTAATGTATTATTTACAATATCCGAGCATTTTTCAATGTGCAAAATGTTGTCAATTGCATTATGTGCAGCCTTGCGCATTTTATTTACACGATGTATGTTCGCTGCTTACATTTTGATGGATATTCATATCTATGTTACACAGGTAGTTACACAACTATGTGAGTGTAGATTTAACGTTTGGTGACAAACAAAATACAAACTAATATTACTTAAATTACTAAAACATTTGAACTCTGCTCGATGGGTAATATATCTTGAAAAGCTATTGTTCGACACGTGTTCACACGTGGCTCGTTGGTCTAGGGGTATGATTCTCGCTTCGGGTGCGAGAGGTCCCGGGTTCAAATCCCGGACGAGCCCAGTTTTTGGCACAAATTATTTAGATAAAACTAACAATTCAATACATTTATACAGCTTATGTATGTTATCGTAATGTATGTTATAGTAAGTCATTGTAAGCAAATAAACCTTTTGTCATATTCATATCTCTACATAGCCCTGGCTTCATAAATAGGAACACGAAGTGGTGCAGACCGCACCACACAATGTCCTAGCCTTGGCATTGTGTTTTTAATGTGTGGGGCGGAGCTTCTGGGGATGCACGCTATAGCAGGGGTAGGGAACCCTGGTCCTGGAGAGCCGCAGCCCTGCATGTTTTAGATGTCTCCCTGCTCCAACAC
>JAODUK010026873.1:0-23940 GCA_027564635.1 Typhlichthys eigenmanni
TATTTTCTATTCATTTTGCAACTCATTTGAGGAAAGAATGTGTGAGTTTTCATAGAAAACATGAAATTGTCTGGGTGGCCCCAAACTTTTGAACGGTAGTGTATATATATTTAAATTGCCCACCAAGTACTTCCTGGAACTATTTTGCCATAAGTTTATCAGTTTAGTCTCTCCATGAACCATGTGACCGTTGAAAATATCAAACTTCTGTTGGCGTAACTCTGTTCTTTCTATGGCTCTGGGTAGACTGGTACTGTAACTGTAAGAGTAGGCCTATACATTCTGTTTAGGCATCCCATGTACAATTTAAACATCAACAAAAGTTAAATTATAATAGCTTCTCTGTCTTTAAAAAGAGAAGTGAGGAATAATTAAAGGGGAAGTTGAAAGGGGAAGAAATGCAGTGTGACACCAGAACCCTGTTGGAGGTAATGAATAAAATAGCAGTTCACCATAGGGACTCTCTACCATTAATTAACAGTCTTTTCTTAAAGCAATACAGCAGTGATGGTGTAATAGACCTCCTTCTCACAATTACAAACTTGGTTCCAGTGAACCACTCTACACTGGTACAATACGAGATGTCATCCTAACGAAATAAAAACAGACAATAATCTCTGAACAGGCAGGAAGCAACAGCTGACTAATCAAAATGACAAAAGCGAGTACAGTAGGAGAGGCGCTAGCTAGCTGTTAGAGAAACAGGCGTACAGGCTGTTTTAGGAGGAAGTAAAGCTAAATAAGCATTTGATTCACAGTATTGTATTTACAGGTGTAATTCATCTTCATATCCTGTGACTAGCCTAACATCTCAGACAGTATTTTTTTTTTAGAAATGAAGATTTAGTTGCTGTAAATATTATGTAAGGCTCTACCTTTGTAAAACCAGCGGTATTTTCATATAATTAAAAAGAGGAAATTGAACAAATATTTGATATATGCGGTTTGATTGTCTGCATTTAAACTGAACTGAAAGAATGCTTCATCGTATCACTTATAACTAAGAACAAACTCCCATCCCAATTGAGCATAACATTATGCATGATCTGTTAATGTATGTATGCTTTTAGTGGACTAGTAGACTAATAGACAATTTGAGGGAAAATGTGTATTTCAGAATTAAGGGGGAAAAATAAACCATCACACAAATATGTGTTTTTGTCCTTAAAAAGAAACATTAATCATATGATAGATTAAATCGAAATTCCACAGTTGAGAGGACAACATAAGATAGCTGCTTATCTACTCAGTCTGAGGACTGTACCATGTACAGTATGGCTAAGAATCAAGATGTCGTGCTTGATAAGGCTTTAACAGGCTTAGATCAGCCTGTAGCACTTGTCAAGCAAACAGGATGTTCTTCAAGTGAAAGGGGATTCTTTGTATGACCAGACTCCTATGGGTAATACATATCCATATAGTCTAACTAGTGTGTAGCTATAGAAGTAAGACAATATTATTTAACAGATGTTAATGGCTGAGTCAAACAACCTCACCGCTAGCCTATCCTGCCGCAATAACTGGGCAATGCTATTTCCCAATTTACAGTATTGGAACTGTATGTTAAAGTTAATAATTCACTTGATATATTATGCCACACATTATCTTGTAGGCCTATGTGTGCTACATAATATATAATTTTTCCTGCAGTATTTCACATTTCAAAGGCATTCTTGTGTCATTATATAATACTAATATTAATAATATTGTTGTTGATTAAGTCCAGTTCTCTGCGGTGTCATGGTTAGTCTATATTGCAGCCTCAAGGTTGATAAAAGACTAAACACACATGATCCTCCACTCACCTGTTTGGGGGTTCTCCCTCTCTTCTTGACCAGGCAGGACTTCTCCAGGCTCTGATACCCGCCGATTACCTCAATCTCCTCCACTGTCGGGTACCTGTTTGTCGCAGGTTCAGCGGCGGTGGCATCAGAGGGGGTCGGCGTCTGCGGGACTGGGGGCTTGGTAGGGGCAGCCACCGCCATCTCTCCTCCAGCAGGCCTTCTGGGGGTGATGGTGATGGTGGCCCCTCTCCTCACCTGGCCGCCAGACGCACTCTTAATGGTGAAGAGCTTGGAAGAGGGGGTGGGAGAAGGCGTGAAAGATGGGGAGACGGTGGGAGACGGCAGTGGAGAAGAGGAGACCGAGGTGGAGGCCGGGGTCGGTGTGTAATTCGAGGGTTTCACAGAATCGTCCTGAGTATGGCTCCAGAGGGGTTTGGGGGTGATCGTGGCGGACGTAACCTGATCGGACTGTTCAGCCTTGGAGTACTTAGTAAGCACACATGGGGATGATGGGGATGTTTGCCGAGCCCCCTGCTGCCTTCCCACGCCACCGTCTTGCCCCCACCACACCGCTCCTCTTCTGGAACCCTGTGGCTCCTGCGTTTCCTGCTCCCCCAGTGACGTGCGGCTATCTTCGACTGCCAACGCCACATCCTGCTCTTTCAGCTGAAGCTGCTCGACTTTACGGCGGACCGCCTGAACGCCGGAGTGGACCTTGTCCTCACTTTTCACGGCGCCACCCCAGTGTTGCCGACATGTTGATGACTCTTGGCGGGACACCTCTTGCTGTGCGTTAAAAACAAGGGGCTTCACCTTGCTCAGGTGTACCGAGTCTGTTGTCCTCTCCCGCACGCACAGGCCGCTTCTGGAGCCCACCGCCTTGAGGTTGTAAATCCGGCTCATGGCAGCGAGAGAGTTGGGCCAGGGCGGAGACAAGGTGAGATTCAGTCGGGTAAAGAGGGAAATCGTAATGTTCCTCCCGTGAAAGTTCCTCTTCCTCGCCCTGTCTCGGATCCCCTCGGCCGGTGATTTCCTTCTGCCAGGCGCCGGGGGTTACCTCTACACGTACCGCTGGGTCATCTTCGTCGTCACCATCATCATCCGGCGTTTCGAAAGCTTCAGAGACAACTTTGTAGATGGCAGCATTAGGCCCATTTGTTACTTCCTCCCTCCTGACGGCCCGAGAGCACTGCAGAGAAACAGGAAGCTGAGGGCTGTTTTTCAACTCGTTGATATCCTGCGTGACGTCACCAGTGCTTCCGTCTCTCTGCACCACAGGGCCTTCCTGCCCCCTGTTAGTCTCCGCTAACCTCTTCCGCATTTGAGACGCCGCTTCCCAGCCCCTCTCCATTTCCAGTTCCCTCTCGTCGTACGGGTACCTCATTTTGTCTGCTTCATCACCAGTGTCCCAAACCTCCGTGTTCATCACCCTTTCCCTTTGCCTGATCTTCTCTCGCAGGGACTCCCCGTGATTCAAGGGCTTCCCAATCCTCCAGCTATCCATCCTCTCGACCCCGCTCTTGCCTCCCATCTCCGGGTCCTCGTTGTTGCCTTGGCAGCTCCGTTTCGCTCGACTCATGGGCTCCTCCGCGACGTAGAACGCGGTTCTTGGGATCTGAATCTCGAGGGGTCTTGGAGGTATCCCCATTGGTGCGGTCATTTCTGGAGACTTGGAGAGACTTTGCGATACATGAAGGAGGTTTTCGGAGCGGGCATCACCGTAAGTGAGTGTGTCGTGCGTTTGGGGAGTATTTACTTATGTCAGCGGCAGGCCTGGAAGACCCATAACCCCTTTCAATGCAATAAGCTATGGTCTCTCCCACCATTTCAATTATACTGTTTGGGTCCTCTTTGTGTTGGGATGATGACGACTGGGTCCACGTAGTCTCCTTCTGAGGGCCAGTGGGGCTGTCTTCCACTGTGCAGAGAAGATTTGAGCGCTCAGATTTGTAATGGCTCCCGTCAGCATGAGGGGGAATTTTAGCGGGGATAATATCTTTCATTCCATCTCCTCTTCTAATGCCCCATCCTCTTTTTTCCCTCATCATAGATTCAAAATGGCCTTCCTCTGTGCTTCTCTCCTTCTCCAACGTTCTCTCAGTGCCCCCTCGTCGTCGCTTCACTTCTCTGTATGTCGTTTTCGTTCTCCCGTCCTGCCTGATTTGTACTCTTTGAGCGAAAGACACACTCGCTGTGTTTTTAACAGAAGCCACAGTGAAGCCCTTATCTTAAACTGTTGCCTCCTCCACATCGGTATTCTCAGTTGTTGGGACTTGAGCTCTCTGTTGGGTAGACGGATACCATTCTGTCGCTTTTGGGTAAGAGCTTGTGTGTCCATCTTTGGTCTTTGCATACAGCTGTGTGTCTGAAAGATGAGCCCGCTCCTGATTATGGTTTGCTGTACCACTCTCTGGGGCTTCGCCATCAACCACCGCCGCCCGGGGAGTGGCCTCTCTCTCTATATTAGTCCTTACGGTCACTGTCCTACCACAGTGCCCCTCCCCAACCACGCGTTTCTTCTCTTTAGAGGAAACCACGCAGTCTGAGAAACTGTAGGAGCGTTTGGGCACACCCCTCATTTGCATATTCTTTTCATCGCACACGCTCTCCGCGGATTTATGCCCTTTCTTGTGGACTAGCCTGAAATTCCCAAAACTTTTAGATCGAGCCGGTTTATGGTGTTCTCCGAACGTACTCAGCAGCTGACTAACCCGACCGCCTTCATCTGCGAGCAGACCGTCATCACTGCGGCCTTCCCTGTGATCTTTTATGACCACCGTCGCCTGACCCCAGGGCCTCTCATTACCCATCGACGTTTCTCTCTCCTCCCTCGGCCAGGCAACGTCTGGTCTGTCTCCCCTCCCCTCTCCATCTCTCCTTCCATCTCCGGGGCACTTTGTGTCTCTCTCTCTTGTCCCGCCATCGTCTCTGACCGACCCTCTCCCCCCCCCCCCCCCTCCCCCCCTCCTCCAGTCCACTCTCCTTGGTCAGCGGAGGGCTTTATTAGCAGAACCTCGGAGGCTCGGATCTCTGTGACATTTCCTCCTCCGGTAAGGAGCGCCCGCAGATCCATGGTCGTCAGACTCACCACCCCTCTCTTCTCCGGGCGGTCTTCCGTAATCGTCTCCCTCTCGGCCTCCATCCATTTTTCCCTCTGGTCGCCGCTGCCGTTCACGTCCTTCTCGATAACGATGATGTTGTTGGCCCGGATGGTATGGAGGCTGGACAGCAGAGGGGCAAGCAGGGGAACCGGAGGGTCCACATCTCTCCCTTGCTTCCTGGCTGTCACTTGGCATTCCCTCTCATTTGCCGTTTCCTTCACGCACTCTCTCCGTTTGCATCCATCCCAGATCCTATCTGTTTTCACCTCTAGAGCTCGATCCCCCTCTTCCCGAGTCCCCATACTGACCTCTAGGGCTAGCTTTCTCCTTATCTTTCCCTCCATCTGCCGCTTCCTGCTCCATCTCTCCGGCCTCATCTGCCTCCCTTCCCCTCTTCCACACGCTCTGAGTGAGGATGAATGGGTTTTCATGGACCGGGACTATAGTTTCCGTGGACACCTGACTCTGCGGCGGTGGGACGTCTGTGTCCAGCCATTGCCCAGGGTCTGGGCTAAGCGACTGTTCGCTTCCCACAATGACATTCACAGAGCTGTCCGTGTCACTCAGGCAGTCAAAGGCTGGCCTGCTGTCCGCCAGCGAGAAGCATGGCTCTGTCCTGGTCACGCCAAGTGTCTTGCTTGGCTCTCCTCCTCTGGATGATCCCTCGCTTCCAGGCAGGCATGCTGGCTAGCTTCTCCTCCTCCTCTCTCCTCTTTCTGTCCAGCAGAAGTTGCTTCCATTCCGGCAAAGAGGAGACAGACATACAGAAGACAGGAGGAAGATGTTCCTAGGATATCTTGCTGTCCTCTGTAAAACACCGTTAGGAAATTAGAAGTTTTCTCTCAATCTGTTTCAGTTTCTTATATTTTCTAAATGTTAACAGATCAGGCTGTATCAAACTCGTTATTATTTCATCTTAGGCTACCTTAAAATGTATTTTCTTAAAATGATAACATTTGAATGCATATTACAAATAACAGTAATAAAGTATTACAATAGCCTACATAATTAAACATTTCAGATATAGGCTACTTTAAATAAAATAGTAGTCTAAGCATTGAGACAACTTTTATTGGTCATAAAGTAATCTTAATTTTACATAAAATAATGTAGCCAACCATAGTAATAGGTTAACTCACCACAATTGCTTTTATTTCAAAGTATCGTCGATTTTGATATCTCCACTGTAAAAAGTAGCGGTTAGCCTCTTTCACCTAAGCCTAATTGTGCCGTACCTGATGCGGAATACTTCGATGGAAAGTCTTCTTTGGCAATGAAAGGCTACTGACCTTAAAATACTGCGATTTTACTTTAAAATATAAATATTGTGGGTATAAGAGTACATGTGCACTTCTATTGTAGCCTATGCAAAATATATTGCATCTTCAGGCTTTAGGATCTGTAATCCGATAATTGAATCATTGAGGAGAGTTTAGTGGCATACACAATATTGTCCGTCGTAAGAAACTGTTTAAGTCTGCCAGTTGACCATGACAAACCTGGTCTGCTCATGACAGCCAGCCACATTAGAAGATGGCTGGTAGAGGAAAATAACAGCTTGGTAGGCTACTTTTATTGTACATTTGAATGCAATTGCATTTTGACAGCAGTGTTATGTCAGGATCAATAAGATATAAATAAATTGCACACAAAAACAAAAACGCATTGAAATTAATCCTATAAGAAAATAACATCAGATGATACAAACTAAAATATGAAACGCATGTTTAACAATGCATAAACCAAGAAGGGGCCATAATCGTATAGAAACTGTAAGGCTCTATATTTAATATTTATTCTATGTAGATATGAATGTATTTAAAAACAGGCGGACACAAGATTCTAATGTAAATATGAATAAAACTGAGCTCAATTTCATGAAAGGACATGATAAATCTAACACAAAACACACCTGTAGTGTTAAGTATACTGCATGCACGTACAGTATTATTTATAATCAATATGTTAGCACTAATGGTCATTCATTGTATTAAAAACATAAGAAAACAATTAAACAACATATCATACATTACAATTAGCAACACTGCATGCAATAAGTAAAACAATGCTTTAGTATTATGAAGTACACAAAATGAAATGCATGACATTAGATTCTAATGCAATTCCAACTGCTTTGGTGTCATGTGGATTATAATTAGCCTGGTGAGGTGGCTTTAAAGTCAGGTCTCAGGTTCAATCCCAGGAGTGTGTTCTTGGGAAAAAAAACACTAAACCCGTTATAGTGAATGTGCTCTTTGAGGAACCAGTTAAAGGTCAAACAAGCTTAAACAAGTTAAGCAATATTGTTTAACAACAACAAAACAGAAGTCCACAAATAAGACAAAATTGTCATGCCGCACGGAAATCCCTTTTTGTAAAGACAGGAAAGAATAAACTAAAACGCATATATAGTTTGTGATAAAAGATAATCGCTATTTAATACTGATCAAGGATCAGTTGGTTTAGGCAAATGAACAGCTCTGGAAACCATCACTGAACACTACTACACCACATCAACAGAAAGATCATTTTCACTGCATTTTCTGTTCGTTGATGTCTAGAGAAGGAGCTGCACTGCCCCCGTGTGGCTCAGTGAAGATATACAGCTTCTTGTTAACCTGTGCACTCAGGTAGGCCAAATCCTGCTTGTCCAGTGAGTGCGCCAGGGCCACGTAGGCCGAGAGACTCCCAGACAGAAGGAGGCGGTCCAGGGACAAGCTCGGCACGAGCCACAGTATGATACCCAGCTCCAGGAACACTGGGTGGCGAAGGTGAGAGTAGAGACGCTGGGCCCCGGGGGACTTGTGAGACAGGGGGTCCCCCAAACCCAGGCACTCATAATACACCTGGCAGAGGAGGAGGTGTAATATAAGGGATAGGCAAACATTCACACAAGCTACATTAAAAAGGTATACTAAGCTATTGCAAGCTATTTGTAAGATAATTACACGCTGTCAAACAGCACCAAATATCTACTCGCTAGTACGGTGCTATCTTAAAATGAACTGGTACTTCCACACAGCCCTGGCTCCGTAAATAGGAACATAAACAAAGTGGCAAACACCGCTCGCATCAACAACGGCGTAGCGCTGCGCTTTGCTTCACAATGGGGTTTCTGTGTGTGAAGCGTCGCCGCGGACACGCAAAAGGGATATTGTTAACAAGCGTTCTCAATAATGATTGACCCTGCCTTTCATCAAGATCTAGGCTCCTAGAGGTGTGCTGTAGTCACACCCCACTGTTGCACGCATTAGGAAAGCAATGTAAAAGAATTGTCACAGATGTTTCACGCACAAAAAGGGTTCAGTTCCTGAAATATATATATAAGAATATAATTCTAAAATAAAGCTATAATTATAAAATAAAGCTATGAGGGGATCTTTTTGGGGTATGCTTGTAGGCAACATTGTGCGACAATGGAAATAAATACATTTGATTGATTAATGTATACTCCTCTCCCCTATAAATAGACCATCCATTGACAGTAGATATGCAACATGTGATTAGGTGCTTATACATTGAGGAAAATGGGTTTGTTTCCGACAGGCAACAACGTGCAATAGAGGGTTCTGATAGTAGATTTATAGTAGATTAGTATTTTAAGCCTTGCTTTCAACATGAGCACTCCTTAATGGACACATTGGCTACTCTGACAGCTGCATAAACCCCCAACGGGGATGTCATTATCATGTTTACAATGGATGCAGGTTGGGATATTTCATTACACCAGTGTTTTATATATCAATAATATGCATGCATAGTGCACACAACTGAGGAAGATCACTACAAGACGTGTCCTTGCTTGTACTGACACTTCAGTACATTTTCAGTACAGCTGGATTGCTTGTTTGATCGCAGCTCCTCAAATTCCTTATGACAGCCATCTACAAGGTCATTGCCATGCCTTCGCGGCACTCCCAACACAAGCATTAATGCTAATTCAATACCTTCCATTGTGACAAGTAAGCCTTTAGTGCCTTAAATAGCCTTCACCTCTAACAAGTTGTGAAATACTTTCCACTAGTGCCACCTTCATTTGATGTTTTTTGACAAAGAACGTCCCAATAAACCTTATTAATTAAATACAATGAGCAAGTGTAATGCTGCATCTCTAACAGCAGCATGTGGACTAGTTTCTGCATATGAATATACAGAATCGTCGTCGCAGCGACATAAGATATGGACGACGTGCCTGGTTTCCGTTTGTAGTCCGAGTAGTATTGACCAATCACATACAGCAATTGAGAGAGAACGTTGTAACTGAACCTGAGTAAACAAATGGCTATATACTCTGACATACAGTCAAAGTAAAAGATGTATGGAACGTACACGTTACGTTAATAACAAGGTACAGTTGCCTACCTGCTTGAGGCCCAACAGTTCGGGGTAGTCAAAAATCAGCAGGATACTACAGATAACAGCCCAACAGAAGAAGTGCAATGTGAAACACAGAAGAGGGAACCAGATGTTCCACGGTGCGGTACGCACCGACCATAAACACGGAGCGTCAGTCACGGGCTGCCAGAAGCACGTCAGGATCTAACACAGGAGGAGGTTGATAACACACTGTTATCATAGTAACAATGACTGTTATAGAACAAGAATGAGCTCTGTAAAATTAAATAGATATAATACTAGGAAATGAATAAAACCATATAAATGTGTACGTACATCTGATGGTTCAATGGAGTAACTGTAAATAAACAGTTCTAATTCAAATCTAATTCATTATCATTTGTAATTGCAACAGCCCAATAATGCGTTGTACAATGGCAAACACCCTTTATGCATGTATGCAGTGCGTACTGTGTGTGTGTGTGTGTGTGTGTGTGTGTGTGTGTGTGTGTGTGTTATTCTGTACCTGGAGCGTCAGTGCTGCGGTGAAGCAGTATGCAGTTCGATTGAGAACCCCGAATATTGATTGGCATGCCTGTTTGATGGGGGTCCAGGCTAATAGACTGTGCAGTGTGATAAACATAGCCAGCAGACCCACATCCACACCTAAGGATATCAGCACAGAGGTGTCCCGCAAAGCTACCGACAATGATATCGAGTCTGTGCACAGATCCAAAACAAATACAATACGTTTACGTTATTCAAATATGAGTGTTAGAGCATTTAGCTTTTCAAACGCACCGTAATAGTGATTGTAAATTAAGTCACATACTGTAGTAGTAACCCACAGTAACTGAATTTGGAAGAAGTATAAAAAAAAAAATTGTATCGCCCAACGTGGGGCTCGAACCCACGACCCTGAGATTAAGAGTCTCATGCTCTACCGACTGAGCTAGCCGGGCGTCTATGCTAGTAGCAACAGGCGCGAAATCTATCATCGCGAGAACATATTTAAATATAATTTAATGTGTCGCAAATTTAAATCGCTTACAAAACTGTCGCACATTGTGTAAATGCTTTAATTGTTTCCTTTTATTCTTTGCGATATTGTGGTCAAACATGATCGCTACAGAGTTTATCCAAACTATATTTTTATTTACTAAATCTATGGAGACTTTCTAGCAAAACGTTTATAAGTTACATCGGTGGTACTCGATCATTATTCCTACTTACCTTGACATATTGTCGCCTCTCCTGTCAGGTTATGGTAAATAGATCGAAATGAAACAAAGCGAATAAAATCTACGCCAGTTATGAAAACGAATGCAAAGTTTAGCAAAGTCAGGACGCACAGAGCAAAACGTCGAACAGTGACTGACGCCATTTCAGTAGTATGATAAAGTTAATTTGGCTGTTGTACGGCAGACTATCTTCCGGGAGGAGAATGTAATAAACCAGAGCTACCATACGGTGGCGCTGTTAGCCGTCGTAATACGCATACATTTTATTAAATTGTTCATTTGAATGATCTCTATCTGGACCCTCCCCAAAACGAAAATACCAGAAAATGTTCTACAAAAGGAAAAGGTACAGAACAATTTGGTAATTGTTTTGTTACTCCCAGAGGCCAGCATGTAGACTACTGTCCATTTTTTAGGATTCAACACTAGCCCATTTTTATGTGGAGAATTCGGATCAGGTAGTATAATTAATTAGCAGATTACGTTTTAGGATAGGCTAATGAAATATATAATTTTAGGCTATTTGATAGGACAGTTTGGTGGCTGTAGGCCTATCTAATTTATGTTAGAGGACACAACTCATATGACACTGGGATATTACAATGTAATTATAATTACATTGTAATATCTCAGTGTAATAACCATGTATCATGTTTTCATTCAGATCGGGCAGACAGTTCAGCCTTAATAAATGTATAACCAAATGCTGACCTCTAGTGGTAGGTGTAATTCCTGACCAGAGTAAATCCAGACCAGACGAATTTAGGAGCGTATTTTAAGGCAACTCACTTCAGATGGTAAAATGATGGGGGGAGCCATACAATGAATGCCGTATGCACCTGTTTTAATTGTTGTTTTATTACTTTTTTTATATAATTTCTTTAACCGTTTTTATTAATGTTTCTCTGTATTTCTGTATTTGTTTATGGGAAGCACAGCTTTACATGTATGCCCTCTGTAAAGCACTTTGAGCTGTAGTTCCGTATGAAACGTGCTATACAAATAAAGATTATTATTAAAATTGGCTAAGGCTACTATCTTCAGGTGGCAAAATGGGCTTTCTACAAGCCGCACAGATGGGATCTGGGAATATATTTCAGGATCTTTGGCCATAAAACACACATTAATTCTCAGAACAAAACACACACAGCAGTGAAAGGTATGAGATTGTAAGATAATACACGTACACGTTTTTGTCAAATTAACAAAATATCTCCTTGTGGTCGGCTAGCAAACCGTTCTGTGTGCATGGTAAAAAAGGAATCTACTACTACTTCTACCCAGACTTTGTTCTGTTAATAAGATCACAAAGAAAGTGGTGCAGATTGCACACAGCAACAATATCCTAGAATTCGCTATGAATTTCCAATGTGTGGGGCGGAGCTCTAGAGGGAGCACTCTATGAAGTTCAAATATCAACAAGCTTTCACCAGAATTACTGATTATACCTTTAACTGCGAACAATGCAGCTAAAACAGGTTTTGGAATAGTCCCCCCATTGCCTGACAGGCTCTTATGTTCCACAGATTGCTTTGTCACGTAAAACAATACACAGCTCCCCGAAAAAGAGCCAGGGAAAAAATTCAAAGCAAAATGGTTCATCTAAATGAACACAGAACACAATTTTTCACAAAATAAAGGTCTATAATGAAACTTGAACAAATGGTTATTCACGACACATAAACACAGAAAGAAAAAGTAAATTTTCATGCTATTCTTTTGTAAATTACCATACTATGGTAAACATTCCAGTCAGTGATGGTGTCCTCCTGTCCATCCCCTTTTCCCAGTTGTCTTTATCTGGGAATTCTGGGCTAATTTTATGTTGGGCGCAGGGCAGGCAGCTGTATGTGAAGCTGGTATTTGCATTCATGGGAATCCCAAGCAGAGCTTTGATCCTCTCCAGAGCGCTGCCGAGCTTTTAGACTCAACTCCTTTTAATTAAGTAACTGGAACTGGAACAATATTCAGACATCTTTTAGATGAGAAGATAAAGTGGAACTGACATGTTTTGTTGTGGTTTGTTTTGAGCTGTAAACTAAGTTATAGGACTGATCTGTGATGAGCAAGTTACTCAGGAATTGTAATAAGTTGCTAGTTACTTATTTCGCCTTCAAAAAGTAATTACTTATTATTGGGTATTTAATTCAATTACTAGTTACATTATACTATATTACTTTTACAATCACTACCCTGCCTCGCCCCTTCTGAAAAATGACAACCTGTGTAAGCAGCTCATTTTATAATTGAATCCTCTTCATTGGAACAATAATGAACCTTAGGAGTCATCAATCAGCCAAAGTGAAAACATGGCAGCCTCTCAAACCAGATGATTGACAGGCTGGTTCATTTAGCCTACCCTATGTTTGCTAGGACCAGAAATCTCGTTTTTGTAAGACAGTAGCTATTAGTTACTTTGATTAGTAATTGTAATAATTTTTCTGTTTTGGAAATAGTAATTAGTTACACTATTAGTTACTGAAAAAAGTTATGACATTACAGTAACTAGTTACTAGTAATTAATTACTGCCTAACACTGGTGATGAGACACATCAATGCTGGTGTATTGACAAAATGGCTGTTTTGACAAAAATCAGCATTTTATGGGATGAAAATGGATCTATACGTCATATACGTTCAAAATCACCCCAGGACCTGGTTGGTTTTTAACTCAATCCGCTCATATCTCATCACATTCAAATGTTAACATTTATGTTAATAGGGGTTTCCCTCTCAGCCCCTCCCATCTCTCACTCAGCTCCTTCACGTCTTTTTCAAAGTTGTGTAGTGGGTGGAGTCAGGCTCAGCGCTGGGGTGCAGTCACACTTTAAAGGTGGGGTCAGGCTCAGGGCTGAGTGCAGTTACACTTTAAAGCTGGAGTCAGGCTCAGCTTTGGGGTGCAGTTACACTTTAAATCTAGAGACAGGCTCAGAGCTGGGGTGCAGTTACACTTTAAAGCTGGAGTCAGGCTCAGAGCTGGGGTGCTGTTACACTTTAAAGGTGGAGTCAGGCTCAGAGCTGGGGTGCAATTACACTTTAAAGCTGGAGTCAGGCTCAGAGCTGGGGTGCAGGCAGGTACACGTTAATACAGTGTACATAGTATGTCGTCACATAACACTATAGCTTAGTGTAGTCAAAGAACACTGGTCCCTGGTTGAGATAATGTTAGATATGCCTAAAATTATCCCCTATAAGACATAACATTTATGAATAATACAATCCTGGTTCTTACTCAGTGGAGACAGAGGAGTTCATGATTGCCCGGGCAACAGAGATGCTGTACAGAGACCCCAAGGTGTATCCTCAGAGGCTATAGGAGTCAGTGGAGGACATACAAGGCTGAATCGATGCAGCCACCAGCTTGTAACCAGGCGGGCCTGCACCAAGGACTTGAACCTGGATCTTTGGTGTCGGAGGCAGTCGCACTGCAAGTAGGCTAAACCCCCACTGGGCCTTAATAGTTAGTGCCTGTCACTAGAGCACTCCCAAGGTGTTGGAGAGGATGGTTTATCTCAGTAGTGCACACCTCCATGGTTTACACCCCCACTGTGTTCTGGTGGGGGCAGCTGCGTCAGTGAAGCATTATTCTACCATGTTTCCCAAAGGCCCTGGGAGAGGGGTGCTCACATCAAAAGGTGTGAATAAAAACTATGTGCTGGAGATTATTCCACCCCCACCTTCCCCATTCTGTCACGTTAAAGGTATACACTCCGTGATTGAAATATTAGCGCCCTCAAATTTCTGCCCCAACTCACTGCATGTTTGAATCAATCAAATTGCCAAAGTTCAAAGAAGGGCGTTGGAGGTCTTTTGTGTGTATGTGTGTGTGTTGTGGGGGAGGGAAGGTATCCATCTCTGATTATAGAAGACCATTGTCATAAGGCCGAACACCAAAACTCCCCACCCATACTTGCTGTCAGACTGGTTCAGCCAAATGTGCATGACTTTGTATAAGTGCGTGCGTGTGTGTGGTTCTCAGTGGTCTAGCCCTGTGGCGATGTGTCTCGTTCAGGAATGCTATATAGTGTGTCATGATGAGGCATGTGGAGGCAAGAAGATGTCTCACACTTACACACAGAGAGCAGGCACGTTTTCCCAGGAGTGTATCAAAATACTGAGTATTCATTTATATAAATATTCGTCGTAATTATTTTTCTGGGAAAAAATATGTCACATTGAACAAATATGTAATTATACCTCTGTAGATATAGCCTCAATGTTTTATTCCAAAAAGTCATATTTTCGATATAGTCGTGCATGAATAATGGTACAACAAAACCAAAATGTAGCTTGTATGTAGGCTAATAGGCGTACACACCCTGGTCTTTGCTTATTAAGAGAACACACAAGATGGTGCCAACAATTCTTGGCATCTTAAAGTTTATAAATAGAACAGCCCAAAAGGCATGTCACATAAGGTCCACTTCTGTCAGTTATCTGTGATCGGCTCAAGGATAGCCTACAACGTTTATAAGGTCCAGATTGTCACGTTTCGACAGGTAAAATAAACACGTCTACCTGAGGCCACGCCCTCCTCTCAAAGACAGGCTTTGCCGATCAGGAAGTCGCAGATGAGACTGCCTGCGCCTTATCTGCAGAACTTTAACCTGGATTAACTGAACAGCACCGATTCACGTTGAAGAACGGCTAGACATATTGTATAGTTATCGGTATTTAAAATAAAATAAAATAAAATAAAATAGTATTAGACAGCATGCAGGTTTGCAGGGCGTGCCTCGCAGCGTTCACAGGTGTAATGTTTCTGTCGCTCTTCAAACTGTCAGGTGAGAAATTAATCATTTTTCTCGTCATAAAATCGTGAAAATATCGTTTAACATTATGGTAAAAACGTGTGTTATAGTGCAATGATGGTCAGCCTACTCTTTATCGATAATCAAACGACACTTCTCGCAAATGAAACGTAGGCTGCCTATATCAAACATTTTATTTGAATTAGGACTAAAAGTTATGCGTGAGACATATGCTTCGTCTTAATTTACAACGTTGTTGTAACAAAAATACCACAGGCTATGTTTAGTAGAAAGCCAAATAAGCACATGGCATAGTAGCCCTCAGTGGACTGGCCAAACCTCAATTTCAAAGGTTTAGGCCTACAATGCATGTACTGTATGGCACTCACAGGAAATACATTACCACCCTGGCTGACATCATTAATGGTTAACCAACAATCTGATATGCCTATGAAAAACGGATCAAAATTTCACAAGTAAAATCGAATTTGATTACAGCTCTTTATCAAACCAGAAATTATTGTTGTTATTATTATTATTATTATTATTAATAATATAATTATTTTTATCTGCCAGATCATCATTGTTGTGATGTTGATGACAGATGTGGCTTGAAACATTCACTAACTGTGCATTAAACCAGGTCATGGTTTTGAAACATGGAATAGAGGTTAATGGGTGTTGTCAAGGAAGGCAATATTCGGATAGCTTGATCAACATGAAGAATAACGGTCAAATATTTTCTTTGCCAGCATATTTATTTACTCTTCTATCTTAATTGATAAAATCCTCAATCATGATGATCTTTGTTGCGTCCACATATAGGTCCATCACTTATTTGCATATTTGATATCATGTAGGCTTAACATAAAGTACTTTTCTCAAGAAAGTATGTTGTTTTTAAGGTTGCATTATTGAGCAATATCCTGTTTCAAGTTGAAACACAGGTATATGTCTCTTAGCAGGCACACACTCTAGGATGTGCCGTAGTAGCAGGACATATTTGGCAATGTAGGCTACTAATCATGTAGTGTCACGGAGTGAATTTGATTTTGTAATACAAACGTCAAGCTAATTGGCCTGCTACTCTTTGGATTAAGGTGTGTTAATCACTCCAGTGAGCGGATGTTCACTTGATATGAAAGATGCTAAAGCAGTATTCTATATTCACTGGCTGTAGAAGGCAGAGCTGATGTACGCTACTCAAATATGGACAGTGTGCATGATGCGCATCTCTGTCACGTAACTCAAACCAAAAGTAGTTTCTCTCAACCATGGTGACTGGAGACAATTCCAAAACCAGTTCGGTATTATGCATGTAAACTCTATATGGAAATATCATGTAAATGCAAATGTCATGACATAAAGATAACAAGATCTTACCCACTACCACATAGATAGAAAGATATAAATAATTAATCTTCATACAGTATACTTATAAATTTAACACTGGCTGCAGTTACTTTATGTACTGTGTTAAATCTAACTTGGTCTGATTTTATTTCCTTAGAATGCTTGCAGAAGGTGGTTCGACCAAATAATGGCTCCTTTGTGACGGTGTCGACCAATCTGGGCATTTGCAGTCTGTGCCCTGTCGCAGACCAACCGACCAACTGTCTTAGTCCTCTGTCTCTGTTGCCTGACACAGAGGTGACACTGGACTTCAACTGCTCTGCACAGAATTACATGGTCAATATTGCCCGGAACATTGGTAGGTTAAAACAACATGGTTGTCAAAATGTTTTTATTTTATATATTTATATAATGTTTATATCAACTTGAAGTCTATAATTCTTCCCCTGGTCGTGAGCTCTATGACCTACTTCTGTTTATAATAAATCAGTTTTTAATAAGTGTTTACTCACATCAAGTCTTAGTCGGTAAGTGTTATTTTAAAGAGACACTCGCCTCACGTTATATAACAAATTTCACATGGAAACAAACAACACCCCTGTAACCTGCTCCTTTCCCAGGGAGAGGACAACCTTCCATAAAAATAAGACAACAAGAATGACCAATTTTACATTGAATACATTCAGTAGGCTTGTACATTTAAGTGGTCCGTCAAATGTAATATTGGCAGTTGCCACAGGAGGATGTTCTGGACCCAGTTATGACCATGCCTATTCAGGTGTGAGGATGTGTCGTGTGCTGTCCTCGTCACTACCACACTAGCACTACAGGAGACAGGAGAGTGGTTATCCCTGCTACAATTGTGCAGTTGTATTTTAAAACATTCAGACAGATTCTGCCTTTGGTATAAGGCCATTTAATGTAGATCATAAAATCACTAGTGGCCTAATTGGTGATAAGAGGCCCGTGATTGGTCAGAATTCTTTTGGGCACATCAAAAATCTAAAACGACTAATGCGTATAGAGGCAGGGGCTATCAACCAGAACAGATTCTCACAGAGCATTTGACTCACTGAGTTAGTAAGTAAAGTGTATTTATATAGCACCTTCCACAGACAAGAGGGCACAAAGTGTTTTTTATATATATATATATATATGACATCCTGACCATGACATTTCTAACAAATGACACTGCATTCATAGCTCTCTAGTCCTACATGCAGCACCTTTTAACTCATCCATTTTCTTACCCAGATTGCACTAGCGATTCCTGTATACCTTCAACCATAGAGGCCCAGGATTCCTTCTTCATAGAGTTCCCCAGAACCTTCACGTGGGATCTTCAGGTGCCTGAGAAGACCGTTGTGGGTTTGGACATCCTCGGAGAGGGACTAAAGGAGGTGCCCTTACTCCAGACATGTGCCGATGGGCTTAATTACTCTGTGGCCAGATTACGATCCAACGGCCAGGTCCAAATTCAGACATATTGTAGAGGTGGGTCTGTCACCCATTTTGACCTCTTCAATCAAGTCACAGTGTCTTTGCAAGTCAATGCAAATTCGCCTGCGGGTCTCAGCTTCACCGTCTCTGTCAAACCGTTGAGTAAGGGGATCTTTTTTCTTGTTTCATCTTCACATTGAAATTCTGTCAAAAAATAGTTTCCTTAAAGTATACTGGTTATTCTTTTACAAGAAGTCCAAAATCTGATTTAGTTTTTCACAATTGTTTCAAAATTTTTGTCTTACACTCACCGTCTCGCTCTCACTTTCAGAAGACCGAACGATGTCTGTGACCTCTGACCCCGAGACTACAGCTGTAGTGCTCACTGCGGCACCAGAGGGTCCAGACTGCAACGTTTGCATTAACGAGGGCTCTAGTCCTACCTGCAGCCACAGTGGGGGACTCACGCTGTCCAAACCGACAAACGCACTGAAGTTCAGCTGTCCTCAACCCCAGGATGTTTTCACTGTGGTGATAAATAAGAAATTGGGTAAAGAGCAGATATGTCAAATATTGGCAGATTAGGCCTGGCCAGAATATCATTTTGCAGGCTTCGAATTATCTTGGGTATTTCCGAACGGGTGTTTCATAACGTCTTAACATCCAAGCGGGCAGTCAGGACTACTTGCAGAATTTCAAAAAGCAATATGCACACGACTTTAGGCTTGATTTTATTTGACTGACAGATCAATTGAACCAATAAGAGTTGTGTATAACCTGCATTAGTTAATGACAGTCTGTGTTGAAAGAGAAGAGTCTCTCTGCTTATAGCTAGGCCAAGGTAGTTGAAAACTAGTCACATGGCAAATGCACATACATAAATTAAAAATAAAACTATATTCGAATCCCAAAATTAAAAATCGAATACCTATTTATCAAACGTAATCTGGGCCAAGTTACGGCAGTTGTTCCGTAAATGGACAGTGGACCAGTAAAGCAATTGTGGTTGTACCTTTTGTTTTAAAAACGTGTTAACGTATAAATGCATATGGCCTAGAATATGAATAGAATAATCCAATAAAACCTAGAAGTGCCTGCTAATATATATAATAGACACCCTGTTCCACCACCTCTACCACAGATAATTTTAGATGGGGAGTTTTCAGATAGAGCAGAACAAAAGTACGGACTTGAAGATGTAAAATGTGCTGCTGTGCTCTGTTCCATAAAATAGCTAATGTAATTGTTTGTATTTTACCCAGAATGCACCCAAAACACTTGCAATCCCGTTGCTGGTGTAGTTCAGGCCGACTTCTTCACTGAGTTCCACAGAGTGCTTATATGGGACGTTACTATTCCAAGTAGGACCGTTTTGACTTTGAACCTGCTCGATGGAGGAGTAAAAGAAATGGCTGTCTCAGAGTCATGCCAAGATGGCTACCAGTACACCGTACGTACAATAAGCAGTGAAGGAGTAGCCAAAAGTTTGAGCTACTGCGAGAATGGACCCCTGTCTCACCTGGATCTGCATGGAAATAACACGTTGACTGTAAATATTCCCAAGGGAAGGGAACTGGGCTTCACTGCATTCACCGCCAAAGTAATAGCTAGAGGTAAGTCACCAAAGTCTACGTTATTACTAGTGTAGATTGTACACTAGTGTAGATTGTACACTAGTGTTTGTAAATATTTTTGGCAAATGTACTTTTTGAATCATGTAAAATGTAACCATAGGCTTGTTTATCTAATTTAATTTCTATTGTATGATTTCCCAATGTTAATAGATGGCTAAAGGTTTTTGGCCTGTGTCCTTGAAAAAAGTTTTTTAAAAATGATTTTTATCGGTTGAATATGCATTCAAGATATATATACAATTCATATCTATAATATGCCCAAGGACCTTGCTGGCTTACAAGAGTGCTTTTGGAACATTTGTGCATCATCAAATTCAAATGTTAGGATAAATAATCATTTGAACTTGATGACGGGGAGGGAGTAGAGAGGTTTCAACGGACGGCACTTCTGCGTTTAACCTCTGGACGTGGGAGCTGTACATTTCACCCTCTATGCAGACTAAAATGACCCAGCGCTCCATGCACGTCAATGGGGAGGCCCACGGATTTCACCATAAGATTTCTATGCATTTCTTTCTGTTGATATTTCTACGCATTTCTTTCTGTTGATGCTATGCTAAGGATATTACATTAATTTCCAAGTACCTACATCAACCTGAGGCCACAACTGTATTTCTGTAGCAAACTCTTTCAGGTTAAATTGACTTTGTTTGAGGCCATGCATGGTAGGTTTAGCTGTCTGGGCGCTTCCTACAGTACGTCAGCCTCCTCAGCAAAATGCTGTTAGTGACACGCCCACTTAAGAGATCCAGAAGCGTTAAATGATTCCCTCCGCTGAAAGAACGCTCTATGTTGTCAGTACTCCAATATCTCTATGGCTACACGTTGAAGCACTCCACTCCTCTTCACAGGCAGGATGAGTTTCGTGACTCCTGATCCCGACACCAGCGTCACCATCAGCAGGAAGAGCAAAGAGCCGGCCTGCAGTGTGTGTACGGGCCAGGGCCCACAGCAGTACTGCAACCCAAAGACTTTAACTCTCAGAGATGTTCAGAACGCCACGGTGGACTTCACCTGCGCTCAGCCCCGTGACTACTTCACTGTGGAGATCAACCGCAAACTCGGTAGGAAGCCCCCGAAACCTTTCCATGTTTTCTCTTGTCGTTCAAATCGTGTGAACTATTATTAAAGGTATATTCCAGTGATTTGTAAGCTAATGCGCTTTTTGTCAAATTTCAGTTAATATCTCTGCTAGCTGTGCGTTCTGTGTCCGCGCTGAAGAAAATAATCTGGTGTGGGAACACACAACAAAAGTGGTGCAGATAACTGTTAGCCTAGCGTTTGTTAGCGTTACCACTTACCAGCGTGTGGGGCAGAGTGTCTGAGACAGCGTCCTATGGCATCGAAGGGAGAGGTGTTTTTGTTTTGATTGAGAGCAAATATCAATAAGCTTTCACCACAATAACTGGCCTTTAACATTTTAGACCCAAAAACGGATATCTCAATCTGTTTTCATCTACATTGTGCCAGACACTGCTAATGGGGAGGCAAATGGTTATGGTGCTTTTAAAATGTTTTTTATTTTCTCTGGTCTTTCATAGGATAACTTTTTCTTCCAATGTAAATGGTTGTTGGTGTTGCTACAAATGTTTTGATCGCCTCCTCTAGCTCTACCACCATTTTGAAACACGCTTGAATTTAACGTCATCTCACTAACCCGCCCTGATTGGTCCGTCAGCAGGGTGGCTGTGAAAACGCTAATGCGAACAGGGTTTCCACACTATAATCTGAGCGAAAACAAATTGAGCTGAGATAAATAGTCATGCAGAGCCAGGCTTCAAATAGTGTAAATTGCTGAAATGTCTCTTCTCTCCATCTTTCCCCCCTTGACCCCAGACTGCACAGACACCGCGTGCTCACACAACATCTTCCAGGGCGAGTCGAGGCTCTTCCACGAGTTCAACCGCACCTTTTCCTGGGATGTGAAAGCACCCCCCACCAGGGTCTTCCGTGTTGACTTCCCGGCGCCAGGAGTGCGTCAGATAGCCAACGAGGAAACCTGTCCGGACGATCACACGTACACGCTGGTGGCATATCTGCGCTACGGCCCGGCGACCGCAGGCACCTACTGCAAGGGTGGCCCCGTCCGTGGCGTCCAGGTGCGCTACAAGGGCCGCCTGCAGCTCGTCGTGCCCGGCGACAGGAAGCTGCACCCTCTAGACTTCCCGCTGAACATTGGGCCTGTGACCAGCAGTAAGTGTTGAGCAGTAGCGACTAACCAATCTGTTTTTTGGCTGATGCCTATTGTCAGTTCACAAAATTGACAGACCGATTTTATATTATTTTATATATAATATGTATGAATTTAGGATCACTTTTTTTTATCCAGGTAAATGCATGAAATCAAAAAAAGGCTAAATGAATGGTGAATTGACAGCCATTTAATTGACAACAAATATCAGTTTTCTGTATCGTTCATTTGAAAGGAAAATCGTACTACCACCAATCTCATATTTTGATTGGAAATCATTCGATTCTGATCTGCTGATCGATCGGAGCATCCTCCCTAATAATTTCTTATGTAGCTAGTCACTTTGTCAAACTACATTTAACGGTGGCAGGCTGGTTAGCGCTCGGCAGTTAAACCCTCTTGACACTTCAAGGACGCTCTAGCAACAGACTCTAGAGCCTTTTCGGCTTTAGCGGCTCTTGCTGAATTGGAGATCAATTGGAGATTGGAACATGAAACAGATGGTCTCACTTAATAAGTCAATATGAATCATTCTGAAAGGCCAGGACCCAAGTCTCAGTTTGACCTGGAGTTTTGAACGTACAAGGTTTCCTCCATTCACGAGGAACAAATAATTCAATTAATTAAGATGCTTGTTCTCATGAACCACATCTGGATCCAGATCTAGCTAAAACTGCTTATGAGAGACGAGGCTAGCATCTCAAAGATCATGGCCACACGGTCTTCTTGCATATAAATGCATACAAATCAGTCAAGCACTCTCAAACTGACGTCAATACTCACTTTGGGTATAAGGCAAGAGGTCATTGCTGGCCAAGATTTAGCGACAAATGCTCACAGAGGTGCAGCATCTGCCATTCTAATTGTATCTACATATTTGCTATATTCTACATGGTTACTTCCATAGAACTTGACCGACCAAACAATCTCTGCCTTTGTCTCACCAGCGGTGGTCATAGTGACGGTGGAGCTGCCGCGCGGCGTGTCCGACACGGACCTCCTCGCTGCCAACTATCCGAAGGACTTCCCTAGCAACGGGCAGACGAGGTGGGACTTCACAGTGCCCGGCATGCACAACTACACCGTGAGCGTCCTGAACTACACGGCGCCGCAGTGCCTGAACAAGGAGGTGGCAGTGGCGTACCAGCGGGGGGGCGACGAGGCGGCCAGCCTGGCGCCGACGGACCCTCAGCCGGCGCAAATGCAGGGCAACTTCAGCATGGCGCTGTCCAACTGTGACACCAACACGACCTTGCCGGGTCTTGCGCTGAAGTTCAGGGTCTCCGTGATGAGGAGCGGCCACCCAGGTACTTGAGCTGCGCATGATCGCACCCGATCGCACCCGAGAGCCGTGGTGTTTATGGTCGGAGATGACGTTGTTGCTGTCTGCAGTGTATACACACATCGTGTCCTTAACATGCAGAATGAAGCCATTTACTGTAGGGGTGTAAGAAAATAGTGATATTACATTCGCAATACTGTATCGATTCTGAAAATCACAATATCGATATAAAAACATCTTTTTTTTTTTTTTGTTGCTACATTTATTTGTAATAGGGAGCAGGTACAAAATACATTAACCTCAAACGAGAGGATAGATGCTTGTTGACAGATTTAGCTTAAAGCTTATGCATTTATATGCATAAGCATAACATATGAATATGCATAACATGCATATTCTTGATCACTTAAGACCTGTACCTCTTCGGTGCATTTTCTTTTTAAAGTGCTATGTACGGTGGACCTAACCAATAAAGATGACACGTCCCTGCAAATCGAGAAAGTGGGCACGGATCCTCATTGTGAGATAAGCATCGACTCTGTGGTGAAAGAGAAGATTAATGTGCCTTCAGGCAAAAAGGTCAGCCTGTCTTTCCTCGACTGTCCAAATGAAGACATACGCCTAACTGCCAGCAAAGTCATTGGTAAGATATTTCAAGTTTTGTTAAATTCCTATAGGATATTTAAGACATTAATATACCAGCAAACAACAATTTCTACATTTACATTTTACATTTACGGCATTTGGCAGACTTTTATCCAAAGCGACTTACATGTAGTACATTTGTCAGTAGTTGGACAGGTCATATACTTATACAGCAATTATAAG
>JAODUK010026884.1:0-23936 GCA_027564635.1 Typhlichthys eigenmanni
ATCGCTGGTGCCATTTACTTTGTTAGGAGGGGGGAGTTGTTTTGTTGAGTGGTGAACGGGCTAGTTGGTGGATATGGTTGGTTTGTTGGTTGGTTGTTTTGGTTAGGTGGTTGGTGGGTTTTGGTTGGTTGGTGTCGTTTGTTGGTCGGCCGGTTATCCGGTTAATCGGTCGGTTGACGTTTGGTTGGTTGGTCACTTGGTTGGTTTTCAGGTTCCAACGGGTGGCGCTGGGATAGGTTGGTGGATGGTTGTTTGGTTGGTTTTGCAGCTGGGTTGTGTATTTTGGTTGCAATTCCTGGTGGTGCGTTTTGGTTTGGTGGTTGGTTTGGTTGGGTCTGTCCAGGTGGAAATCCTGGTGGATTGGTTGGTTGGCCCTGGTTTTGTGTTCACCCTGAGACAGGTTGTCCAGTGCTTTAATTTTATTGTTTGTGTCCTTGGTGCTCAGTTTCCCTCCACTTCTGCTTAAATTGCTCCTTGTTTGTACAAGGCTGCTGTGGAAGGGGTGGGTGTGCTGGTTAATTAAGGTCTTGTGTGGTTTTTTTTAAGTACAAGGTATAACCTTGATTTTATGGGGGGAGGTGTGATGGCCCTGCCTTGTTTAGGCAGGCCAGTTGGTCTTTATTGGAAGGTAGGCCCTAATTAGGCTGATTAAGGGCACCTGGTCATGCCAAATATATAGGTGTGTTGCTGCACACTGTGGGAGTGACTCTCCTGGCACCACACATGTTGTTCTTGGGTTGTTTCTTTACTTGGTTTGGTTTGTATCTTTGTTTGGTTAGTTCTTAGTTTGGTTAGCATGCAACACGCACCACATATATTCAGTACTTACACCTACAGACATTAACACCTCATACTATTGTTATTCCGTTTGTTGGTTAAGTGTTTGGGTTTACAGCCCATGAGCCAGGCCGTAACAGTGTCTACATATAAAAGATAATTGTTCAAGTCAAGAACGTTGCAGTTTGTTATGAAACTATAAAGTAATCTTTAGTTTTGTGTGTAACCGCTCAGTGCACTACAGCTTTTGTCTCGCACAACATACTGTATGTCACCAACACAATGCTCCCTTTGGCTTGTGGATTGTGGCGCGAAAATGTCATGACACTTAAAGCGACACGGGGTTTGTAGTCTTACTAATTACATATTTTCACAGTCTTATACTTAAACAAATACATGACAAACTGAGACTTTCTTGACTCGAATTTTCTTTTAAATAGTCAAACATATGTGTACTTGTCACAAAGCAAACGGGATCTAAAAATATATATATACATGCATATTTTTTTCCAAACTAAGGTCCCATAATGCGGAAGTGACTTCGGCTCTCTATAAAAATGATCGCATGTTGGTTTCCAGCCTATTATTTTGAGTCTTATCTGCTGCAGGTGGGCACAATGGCAAGCACTGCACGTATTATAATTTCCCTGTATTATCAGCTAATGTGTGTCTGTGTCCTGCAGTGCTTTTTTTTTATATATTTTTTTTTTTTCCTCCATAAATGGAGGTAGGTAATGGAGGCATGGGTGCCACTCACATCAGAGAGATGGCACCTCATTAAGCTGTGTTGGCCCCTGGCTAATTAAGCCAAGCTCTTGTTGATGGGTAGAAGATGTAGGAGTTGCAATATAGCCGACATGGAAAAACATGTGAGGAGTTTGGTACTCTGTCAAGTGTCTATAATATTACAAAGATCTAGGCAGCTCCATTTAGTATCAAGTATCAGTCATGTGGTGTGTATGGTGGTCAGATGATAGTTCAGTGCTAAATGGCTTCTTACAATTCCAGAGGCTGCACACAGAATGAATAACAGTATGCTTGACAATAATGTGTAAAAACTCATATTTCTCAGCTTACACCAAATTTAAGAGACTATAACATGTTTTATTCAGTTGTGTTTCTTATTTATTACAAAAGAATAGCCAACAGCACTCTAAAGACCAAAATCAATCACACAGACTCTCCGGCTGACTGGGCACCTTTTTGTTTGTTTATTTAGTCACTTGCTGGTATTTTTAGATGGTCCAAACTAAAGTATTTAAACAGTAAGTAAACATTTAACAACTTTAGGAATACCATGAGCTACTAACAGTTTTGAATTATAAATTACATAACTAATTAACTCTAAAAATCAAGTAAGTAATATGGGCTATTTTGGCTAATTTGTTTTTACAAAGCTGTTTCGGTTCTGTTCGGAACCTGTCTGGTTCTTTTCGGTGATTTTCTTTTTTTGTGTATTGTGTGTAGAATTTTGAGGAAAACAATTTTAATCCATTTTTAAATAAGGCTGTAACATAACAAATTGGAAAAAGTGGACTGCTGTGAATGCTTTCCTGATGTACTGCAAATGAAAAACTAGTAATGCATACAAAGTTTGATTTTTGTCAAAATTCTCAAGTCATTCAGTCATGATGTTTTCTGTCTCATGCCTGACTTGCAGTAACATGGAGGGTGAAGAGCTGGACCCAAGTAAGTGCAGTAGGCTCTAATGTGTTGTTGTAAATATGACGTGCACAGCACTGCATGTGCAGCATGGGACTGGAACCTTTGGTATCCCCATAGTCATAATGTGCCATTCACAAGCCAGCTTTAGGAAAAGCTCTAACCTCAAAGTCCGTAATATATTTTATTTCATCGTGTTTCCAATGCTAATGGAAAATAAAGGCATTTTCAGGAAGTGCTGGGTGCATGTTTTTTTGTTTTTTTACCTGTGTAATTTAGTCAAATGTCCTCGTATTTTAGAACAAAGGCTTTTTCCGTGTGTTGCGTCACTTCTGGATTGTAACCAATCATCTCTGACATTACGTGTCATCCCACTCCCATGTCACGTAAGCCAAACAAAGGGCATGGCATGTTTTGTTCACTTCCCATTTTCCATTTGTCTGTACTAACCCTGTCCTCAACATGACATACACACGGACCCAACAGCAGTCAGTTTGATTGACTTCCTGTCAAAAGTGGTCATTTGGTTCTTGTCAACAGTTGACCATTAGTAGTCAAGTAGAGAATTACAGTTGATGAAGGTTAAACAACTTGTCAAGGTGCCTTTTCAAGTTTGTTCGTTTTACCTTTCCCTTTCTCCCTGGCTTTGTGGCATCCCATTAATAAATTAATCTCTCTTGCCGGCGCGAGTCACGATTTGTCACACTGCACATTTTCATCTGCTTTCCTGATGTTTTCTTTGACCTCTGAAACCGTTTAAACACAATGAATAAATATCTGTCTGGAAATATCAATCTCTCTCTCTCGCCCTGTCTGTGTGTCTGTCTGTCTCAGACTGGCCTAGTCCTGCACCTAACCCGCCACTGACGATGCAGCTTTGATTCCTCATGGAGGATCCCTTGGACCTGAACAGTGACTGCTCATGTTATCATATCCAGCCGTGGCTGTTTAGCGTGCACCATGTTACCAGGACCAGATAGTGCTCAGTGTCCTCACACAGAAAACCAACCGAAACCAATGTCGGAAAGAAACTGCACATGCATCACGGATAGACAGTAGAGCATTCATCTGCCCCTTGGTGCACAGAATTCGCAGGACCAAATATCTACTTAATATTCTGTACCTGCTGCTCAAGGAGACAATTGGTCTGTTTTTAAACGACAGTTCCTGTGACTGGCACTTGATATAAACAAACCACAAAACAAAATGCAGAAATTTGAGCAAAGTGTACTTTTCTGTGATGCACAGCACGGCATGGATAACTGTCAGTTAGACAGTTAGAGTGATTTACAGCCAACGCTGCAAATAAAAATCTTTACACTGGCTGCCATAACAATGTCAATGTGCAACGATCCGGATGTGTACAGTATACACCATACACACACCCATAGAGTTACACTTACTGTAGGCTAGACTTCACTACTTTTTTGTATTGTATTATTAATTAGAAACTCAATCTTGCATTCAGAGACACAAACATAATCCAGCTAGTGTGTACAAGCTTTCCTACTGTGTAGTATGCTAACGTGCCATGCAGTATTCTTTTAGCTTTATTGGAGAACGCTGTCTCAACGTGGTCTTGCTGGGCTGTGTGGGGTGTTGTCATGTTTATATGGGCTACATGGGTGTGACTGGAATCCCATTACAATTATATTATAAAAAATGTTTTAATGTTGCAATCAGAGGGACTAGACTATTCATTTGAAACATTAATTCATTCTTACTCAGAACTCTTAATGAATCTATGTGCTTCCTGTAATGGCACCTTATTTTCCCTGATTGGTTATAGCCTACTGTAATTATGTTGGAAATAAATCATAATCAGCATTATGTATCACAAATTATTAGACATTTTTATGTGCAGAAATGTGCTAATGCTTAACATAGGCTGCAGAGGAGGTACTCTATACATATGTTTGCTATCTCTGGTGACTGGTAACACTCAAGACAAGGCTTTTATCAGCCTGTTATTATCAATCTAAATGTTATATGTGGATATGTTATTCCACCACTGTCATAAAATGTAGAATGTTGCTTATCAGAAGATAATTTCAGACCTCTAGCCTTCGTTCTCTTTGGCCCCCTAGCTCTAACAACCATACATTCAGTCTGAGCAATGATAGTTTCTGTCTTGAGACATGTATGTCTGGCACCACTATAACTGATTCAAGAAACATTTACATTATGATGTTGTTGTAATGTTTACTATAATATTGGTCTTATTTTAAACAAGGGAGCAGGACGTCAGAGCATATTCAGAAGTTTGCACTTTTGTTTTAAATAATGAATACTACAGATTTAGTTTTTAAATGTGAATACAGTAGATGCCTGTATGTCCTGCATTAGGATAGAACATTGGTTAAAATGTATTGTATGTGCATTTTATTGCTGTCATTTGTTTATGTATATTATTCAAAAATACATGTGTTACTAACACAGACACCATGTGGTGGTTCTTCATCTGGTATAGGAATTGGGGGAAGTGATCTTGATTATATTATTACATGCTTTAATATTACCTACCACCATAATACAAGATATCAATCTTAAATATAATCAAAACACTGATCCTCTGCCTTAATTAATTGATTATTTGTTTAATGGCAGGCTGACCTTCAGGCGTATAGTATAGTATTACAGTATATTGCATCTGGTCCTGGCTGAAAGGTGGTAAAGCAACTATTATTCTGAAGGCAGCAGAGCAAGCTGGAATTTGTAGGAACTGCATGGTTGTCATGACGCCACAGTGCAGAATGAATTGAATGCAGATTTATCAGGTCAGGCAATCAAGCTTAATTGTGTTGTTTTGCTCCAGACGCACTGAAATGCGACGAGCTGTAGACATAATGTGCTTCAATGTATTTTGGGCAAAGTTATTGACCAGAGAACGGTTTTATTGCAGTTACGCAAGAGTTTCATGAAAAAAGCAAACCCTGTATGAAAAAAAACACTCTTCCACTTCATCTGGAAGAACAGATCATGGTAAATAACTTATGATGACGTGTTTCCTTTGTATTTTTAGATGTCCCCTTCTCAAGGGTATTCTAGGAGACAAATCCTTTGGAATTTAGTTTACACTGTCATGCAAGACATTACATTGTTTAAGCATGGCCTATTATTAATGATTGCAATAAAACTGCTCCATTCTCTCTCACAAAATGTTTTGATTTCTGTAAACAATTTGAAATTCACAGTAGAGCTTTACATGTAAACACTTTTTATTTGTAATTGCCTTTCATTTGAAATCGGAGGTGATCATAATTGCATTTAAGAAAAGTAATTCAGGAACCTTTGTCAAATAACCTTTCTCATGGGTCTCACTGAGAATAAATACATGTGTATTCGCTATAGTACAGTACATTAACCAGGTGCTTAATTCCTTATACCTATGCAAGTGTTTGATTTCCATGGTGTGTGTGTGTGAGAGAATACAATATAATTAATTTGTGAATAAACCACATGCAGCTGTCCTATATCATGTACAGTAAAGCCTTGTACAGACTTTGGAAATGACTGGTTACTGTAATAAAGGAGTTTTCACAAGCTATTGTAGTGCTCTGAAATGTTCTTGCTATATGAAATAGCAAAATATTGTTTGTGTCAGTAACTTATCTACTGTATAGGCCCACATTTCTATATGGCACACTAAATAGGATGACCAAAGAAGTGATCATTTCCGGTTAGCTTTGTGATAGTGTTTCAGATTTTATTTGATTTTTTCCCTCTAAAATGTTTCTCAGCTTGCTGGTGCAGATGAAGTGCTCGCCAATTCTCTTCTGCTTGTGTTTTACAAACACAATCACAACAGGGTTCCTATTCATCCAAACCGCCATGTGTATTTCTGGTTAAAAACTTAATCAATATTGCATTTGTGCCTTGCAGGCAACCACACATTGTCAGGTTTCTCAGTGCACTTAGAAATCAAATTGTCCATCTGGGTTTACTGTTTTGTATTAAACTGTGTTTATATTATATTATGTTTATAGAGCTGTAACGATGGTGTGTTGCTTTTATAACCCGTGGTTTACTCATATTGGCTCTTATGCACCACACTTCTAAAATATGCACAGGGAACAATAGTTTCAGTGAAGGCGTGTGTGTGTGTATATTAGCGTATGAGATAAACAGTATGGCAGTATGGCTTTAATCTAATTCAGAGGGACTCACTACAACACATAAAGGTTCCCTTATTGTATCATTGGTGTCACCAGGGCTAACTTTGTTCTTAAATAATATTAAGTTCTCAAAAATATTTGCTAATGAACAAGATATAGAGCTTTAACATTCTAAGAGCCAAACTGAAATACATAACAGAATACTGAGTGGCGGTAGAGAGAGGTTAGTTGAACTAACCTCTCTCTACCGCACACAGACATTTTGTTCAGACAGTTGAAGAAATCAAGTTACTGAGAACTGGAGATGATATTGGCGGGCTTCAGGGCACACATTTATCTTCGAGGGAAAAATGAACACCATGTCTACTCTGTTGACCTTCTTATATATCCCTGCCCTGTTCTGAGCAGAGGGGATTACCTGTAGCTCCAGTGCTAGACAACGATGATGTGTTTCATCATGTTAACCTTCATGTGTGGCACATTACAGTATACTTCCATGTTTATGTCTCTGCTTTAAATAAACCTCTTGTTTAATGAGGCCAAAACAGCATCTGTAATCAAAACAACACGAGATAAGGGCCACAGATTAACAAAGAAGTGTGTATAGAGGCATTTTAGTGCTCCTAAAACAGATCTTTACTTTCTAAATGAAGTTTAATAACTTACTTTCTTGGGTTGTCACAAATAAAGGACAAAGGGGGGTGGAAAAATGCTATTGTAGGCATGCAATTGTCATATGAAAGAAGTGACATTCGACTGGCATTTAATTTAAACTGCTGATAGTGGTTCACGGTCCTAGCCCCTACCGCTCCTAGGACCACTGGGACCACTCCTAGCTTTGAGGCCACAGCCCCTACCACTCCTAGGACCACTGGGACCACATTGGACCGCCCACATCTGTTCCACTTGTTCCTTTAGCCCCGGTACTATTCAATCCTCTCATGCTCCTTCCAGCTGGGATTGGCAGGTCCATCACGACTGTCCTCTTCTGCTGCTTGGCAACCACTACTACTGCAGGTCTGCTTGGTTAGCCAGTTGCTGTTGAAGTCCCACAGGATCTTATGCTGTTCTATTCTCAACCACTTTAGGTGGGGTCTTCCTTTAAATCTTGAGGACTTGTAAGGATTCTGCTGATAAAAATAAACTAGATCAAAGTGCTCTGGTTGGGGCCTGGAACCTGACACAGGCCACTCTGTGGTTTGTGTGCGTGATAGTACAAAATGATGTTCCTCTCTACACCTCTTAGGCTCTGCTATACCCTTCCCTCACCAGTCATACAGATGGATTTAAAACATACACTTTAGGGGTTCTGGATGACCTATCAAGTAGCGTAATGTATCAAGAGTGTGTTTGATTCAGTTTAAGGCCAGTATCATGACCATCTCGTTTGACTCAAGGGCATAATGTTCATAATTAATGTCAGATTTGTTCATAGTGGCCTGTAATCTGGAATTGCACATTAGGCATGTGAATAATTAGGTGCTAAATTGATGTTTAATGTGATTTAGATATGGATAATTAGCTGCTGATGAGCTCTTAGTGCACTGGTTGTCTCTAATTGCTATGTATTTTTGTCAGCAATCAAGGCATCATTGTGATTAGATTGGTTTTCATGGCATTTGGATGTTGAGGGACAGCGGACTAGTGTAGTTGTTTTCAGTCCATAAAATGCAGTTTTTTATAAAAACGGGAATTTTATTAAAGTTTTAGGGTGCAGCTACACTTTATAGTTTTGTTCTGTGTATATTAGGGCTTATTAGATAGCTGTGTGTAATTGCATTTGAATTGAAAAATCTTCCATGTTAATGCTTCCACTTGCATGATATTTAGCTGTGCCTGTACTGTAAAGAAATATACACATTCCAATTTTTTTCATTGATTTTATTCATGAAGAAATACAAATGATTCAGTAACTATATATGCATCATTGTTCATTTGTTAAAAAATACTATGAAACAATTGTTCTATATGATCAATTAGCCTAATCCATGCTGTTTGCCATGTTTTAAACTTTGCTATTGATTTTTTGCCATTTTAGATTATTATTTAGATTAAACACATTATTTTCCATTGAAATACAGTAGTTTTCAATGAGGACGTTAGAAATTAGGTGTGGCTGCCTTTCTTTACTTGTGCAATACTTTTTTCACTCATCCAAAAAAACGGACTAATAGCTATAGCAGACCTTTTACACAGATGTGACTCTTCAATATGATAAGTCAGTCCTCCAACTCAGTTTGCCAAGGTAAACTGCTTAAATTGGGGCCAAAGTGTCAGATAAACTGCTTTATTTGTAGCTTCAACATACTTAGCTTCTGTTCATAGTGCCTTGTGGTGCTCTAATAACCCTTTCATGTTAAGTAATCAAGAGTGGGAAATACGTACGCAATACAATGTTGAGCTAGACTTGACTCATTTACACAAATCAAACTAAGATAAATAAATCAGTGTTTAAACTGTTTTCAAGTAGGCTACATATAACTTCAACACAACTGTAGCAGCTGCTATTGATACAACATTCAAATGAAGCTAGTTTTATACTTGAAGTAGTGCAAGGCGCTGTGCATTAACAAGATCTACAGTAACTTAGCATTAACATTGAATGACAAAGTAATAGTGTCTTAAATTGAAAGCAGGTCAAATCTAAGAATGAAATTATTAATCATTTCACAATATTGTAATTATGCTTATTTTTTTAAAGGTATATAGCAGAATGCACATCAAATGCTATACTACAGGCAAATGACCTGCATGCAACTTATTTTTTTGAAGTCATTCAGTATACTGTATTTCCAGATGTTATGTGAGAAATATAATTTTATTCACAAAACGGCTTCTAAGTAACTAGTAAAAAAAAACAGTACGGGATTTTTATCCGTTGATTTTGGATGTCAGCATTATACTGTTGCTATACAGTACCTTAATAGCACGGACTTGTTAGTGCATCAGCAGCATTCTGGTAGTTGTGATATGGCTGTGCAATAACTGAATAGGAAACAAGTTGAGCATTTTTCTTTCTTGTAAGATGGACATATCATTTAGTTGCAGACACCTACAGTATTAAAGTACAGTAACTCATCAACCTGCAGGACAAGATTGCTTATAGAAGCTTTGTTAGGTGCGTGCATGTGTTACTGTAGCAGGTGAGGGTAGTGTGCATTTGTGCTGACATTCTTGTATACTGCAGGTGTGCATGCAAACTTGTTGAACCTGCATCCATATGTGTGCCTGATGGCATACCATGAAACAAAAGGTCTGTCAGGATTGTTTCTTCTCGTGAGAAGTATAGAATGGGAAACTCAAGGGTTGTGGAACATCAGCAATCCACAGCCCTCAAACTTCAATGATGTTGATAGATGGCACAGACGAATGAAACTGCAAAATACATGAAAAATATAGAATTAACACAAATAACTTTGCTGTGCTGTTTGCTTTTAAATTGTAAATCTGTGCCTTCATTTTAGTATACAATTATGTTTCAATGTAATGTTAAAATCCAGTTGCACTATAAATGATCTACATACTGAATACAGGATAAGGAAATGTTCTCAGTCTTTGTGAATGTGTTTGTGAAAATGTACTCCAGCATAGTTTGGACTTGTGATGCCTTTGTTCTGTTCTATTGTTGACTGTCCTTGTGTCAGACAAACCTGGTGTGTTCCCTGACAGATAACAGAAAGTAATCAATCAGGATCATCAGCGTGCTCCAAGGGCTGATCGTTTAAAGTAACATGCAGTGATATTCAATGTCCTTCTCTCAGCTGTGTAATGGATATGTGTATATTTTTTCAGAAACTGACATGCAATACTGTGCAGTAAAACATGTATATGAAAATAATCATTTATTTGTTTATGGTGTATGGTAGCTGTGTATTATGGAGGCAAGATTTCAGCAGTTATGAATAATTTCTAATTACATGTGTGTGTGTGTGTGTGTTTTAAATATGTGTATTCATTATGTATAACACTACACATTTCATATACCATGGCAAGTTGTACATGGGACCATAAATATGTGTGAAGTGATTAGCCCAGGGGTGGGCAATCCTGGTCCTGGAGGGCCGGTGGCCTATATGTTTTATATGTCTCCCTGCTCCAACACACCTGATTCACATGAATTGGTCGTTATCAATCTCTGCAGAAGCCTGATAACCCATTCATTTGAATCAGGTGTGTTGGAGCAGGGAGAAATATAAAACATGCAGGGCAGCGGCCCTCCAGGACCAGGATTGGCCACACCTGGATTAGCCTATACTCATAGTAACCATTAATTGTAGTGCACAGACGTTGTTTGGTTCAATATACCTACTGTAAATATTCACCGCCTGCCTAGGTAAATAGAGCATAGTTAGAAGTTTGTCGTTAACTTGATATGGTTACATATCTCATAACTTGTATGAACACGATAGCTCTGTCATTGGTTGGTCTTGACCTCAATATCTGGCCCTCAGTAAATACAGCTTAAATCAAATGTGCAGAGTGTTATCAAAATGTTGCTTCATGAGCTTTCTCATGGTCTGCATGTGTCAATAAAAAAAATAAAAATTTTTTGCAAAGACCCATTATGCAAGGCGGCATAATGGGTCTTTCCAACTTACTTTTTTTATTTTTTATTGACCTTGTTGTCTCCCATGGTGATAGTCATGGCAACTGGTTTCCAAAAGCAACACCTGTGTTGTCATGGAACTCATAGCTAGCATCCCTATATTGCCTGAAACTGACACATGCGTTTGTTTGGTTTGGCAGATTTAAGATGGCTGGTAACAACAACATTGTATATTATATTGTGGCTGGAGTGTATACAGCATGGATTCACATTTCATGGGTACACTCAAGCTTTATTTGACCAGGTAATAGACTCCTTGAGATTAATATCTCTTTTACAATTGAGACCTGGCCAAGAGGGAGAAGCAGCGTATAAAACATCCACAAACAACATACAACAATGTCAACATTCAACACTACATCAAATTATATAGATAGACGTTCTCAAGCAGAGGTGTATTTTATGTAATTAAAATAATATGATTTAAACATTTATAGCATTGTAAACATATATAATTTAGGTTACGGTTTTTTATTTGATATTTTAAATAATAAACTAATTATATTTACATGTATATCTTATAATTCATGTCAGTATATTGTCAAAAGAAATCCATATAGTGTCAATTCATTATAACAGCTAATTTTCTATTCCTGTAAATTAATTAATTCATTCATTTGTGACTGTCTGTCACAATGGAGACTGAATCACCATTAATTCCCTGGAAACCTCAGCAGTAGACAGCAAAGAGATGAGAGCAGATGAGATGTCGTTGTTCTTAAGCCAGTCAGGCACACCATGTGGTCTACAGGTGGGGTCTAGAGTCAAACTAGCTCCTACTGAGCTTATCTGCCAGTCTTCACAGAGACACCGTGCCTCCCATGTCAACACGTAATCATGAAACAACCACCAGACATGACACCGCAATGTGTGCTGCGAAATAAAGGCATGGATTTACTATCTGTCTCCAAGGCAACAAAAGGCCACAGTGCTGCAGTAACAGTAGCCTACACGGTAGCTTAGAAGAACATATGGCACGCAATGCGCTCAGACGCAGACGCAAGGCTGGGTGAAATGCGATAATATAGATCCAACGGGAAGTGTGTCTCCTGACTGAATTAAGATGAGAGTGATGAGATTTGGCCAGCCTGCATTTACCTTGCTTCGCAGCAAGCCTCCGCTGTGATGCTCTGGTGTGCTCCGCTCCGACGACGGCTTGGCTTTCTCTTTGCTGTTGCTGGAGTCGTTATCCTTGATGATGTCATACTGTCGGCAGAACAGGGCAATGACCGCTATCGGGAGTCGCACACACACACACACGCACGCACGCACACACACGCGTGCACAATGCGAGGTTATAGGAAGGCATTCATATGGTGACATCTGTCACTCACCTGTCCTGACTTCCCTCGGTGTGCTGAAAGGCCACCTGGATAATGGAAAAACTGTTCCCACGGGGATGTTATTCATCTCTAAGCTTTTAGACAGCTGTAGCAAGCTTCCTTTTATAGTGTTGATCGGTAGAGTATTGCATTTGCAAATTGATTATCCAGGATTAGTTATTTTCAATGTTTTGAATGAAGGACTATTTAACAAGGCTTTAGCTGTTAGTCTCAGCTAAGTGCTTAGGAAAGATATGGTGGTACGTTTTTATTTTATGAAGCATCGATGGTATAAAGTAGCATTGTAGTGTCCTCTTTTTCTTTCTCCAGCTCATTCATTTGTGTTGTCGAGAATTATCTTAAAGGTGTAGAGGATCTGTAATCCTGGATGTCTATGCCACTTTGCATTGTAATTCAGGACTTCATTACTCAGCCACTGTTCAGTATAGCACTTAATTAATTGAACAATGAGCCGTGGATGGCATGATCATGACCTATACCTTTGACAGCATTCCCAGAGTAGCACAAAACTGGCATGCTGTCAGCTATATTTCCAAGTCAAAATAGACAGGGCTTGGTCAATACCTTTTGCTTTTATAGTTCAAACATTAGTGGTTTAAGGTTTTGACTGAGCCACAGGCTTTAACTGTACACTCCTCAGCATGTTTGGAGACAAGAATGAGGAGTTATCCTGTCTAAATACAATTGAGGGCTTCACCACTGTAGGTAACTGCTAACTGTAATTAGCATCAGTGGGCTATAAAGGTGTGCACACATACCTGCCCACATGACCAACACAACCACGATGATGATCATCTCTCCTGTTTGTAGATGTCTTGATTTGTCCAGACCCTGAACTGTAGGATCATCTGAGAGAAAGAGAGCAGCAGGAACAGCGCTGGTCAAACTACTGCTTTAGCACCACGGTTAACCTCTTGTATCCTCAGATGCCTGTATTTTGGCCCATGGCTAATGTTGTAAACTTATGAAACTATATATTCTGACTTTTGTAATATGTAATATGCTATGGTACTGTAACATATCTAGCAGACATTCTGCTGTATCGTTCACTATTGCTAATTACATGATCTGAAGTCGCAAACATGGCATCTTAGAAGCAGGGTTAGTCACTCTTGAGAACGCTTGCTAAAGTCGAGCTGAAATCAAATCTCTCTGCAGCGCTGTCTCACACATTCAAATGCATTGTGAAGCAAAGCGCAGTGCTACGGCTTTGTTGTTGTGAGTCCCCACTTTGTTTATGTTCATGTTGACAGAGCCAGGGCTGTGTAGAAGTACCAGATTATGTTGTCAGCACACACAGAGAACAGAAAGCTAGGGAAATGCAAGACAATATTTGGTTAATTTGACAAAAAGTGTATTATCTTACATTTATATTGCAATAGCTGACTAATGCCTTTGACAGGAACAGTTAGAAGAGGTAGATGCGGGTAGACTCAAATGCTATCTTGTAACATTAATCCTCCCTTTTGACTAAGAGCCTATTTTCCACCCCTCCTAAACTATCTTTTAACCCATATGGATGGAAGTGATCCAGACCACCACTCTTCCCAATTGCTTCTCTTCAGTGAGTCAGGTCATCAAAACACTGGCAACGAATATCAGGCCGTCAGCTCTCTCCACACAATTGCAATTACCAAGTGGGGTCATTTGTACTGCCATGTTGTTCTGGTTGGGAGTGATAAGAGAGAGATAGATAGAGAGAGAGAGATATCAATACTTTTTTTGTTGACTTGTTTTGTTTGTTATTTCTTTGGTAACATTGTCTTTGAACTTTCATACCAATAAAGCAAATTGAATTAAAGCTGAATTGTTAAAATCTAGTATGAAAACGTGTTCACATGCAAACCTATAATTGGCTATGCAGATGCTCACCCTTAATGTTAACTTAATAGTGTAGTGTACCTTTTTTTTGTTGGTTAGTTGTCTAATAATTGCTTTTGTCTGGAATGGCAAAAGTTCTGTTAAAATATAGTCTGTACCTGCAGTAGGCCTATTGTACCACTACCCATCTATGGCAAGGTCCTTTTTTATCACATTGGCTTCCATGCATATGCTAAAAGGGCTTGGCACCCCCGCTATGATACAAATAACCAGATTATCATGCTGTGGTAAATCCTGTAAAGCAGATTCTCTAAATGGGATTTTCAGGATGTTCTGTATGTACGAGAACGCTATAGGCGGATGCAGAAAAGCCAAAGCCGAGCCAAATGAAGGATGAATATTTATGAAGGGAAGCTGGGTTTACCCCAGAGAGCATGAACATAATTTTCAGATGACCGTGAGTTAAGAGCGTGCGGCTACCATACATGTTGTGCTTAGATATGTTTGATTATCTGCTGGAGGGGGATGCAGGACTACATGGGGTTGGTCTAGCATGAATCTGGGTTTCTTTAATTAGTCTGTAACTTGTCTGTGCATGTCACACATCCCACGCTACTGTAAGTAGCAGAGAAGTGTGTGTTATGACCAGGAGTTCTGTTTTGGTGCCACATAGACAAATGATCAGCTGGTTTGTTATTACCCCTCATTTCATTGCAGAACAGCTGGGCTCAGTTAGCGTGTGTGATCAGCTGTTATTAGTATTTCACTTGATAAACTGGCCATGAAGGAGTTGACCCTGATGTGGTCTGCTGATGTAGTAACCCCTCTTGTAGTATCACCCAACTACGCAATCACATCATCATTGTCTTGTATTATGAGTCACATTATTTGTGCCTGTCATTTATATATCCATTCAAACACAAACTAATACTGTACATTTCAATTGTATTTCTTTTCTATAGATTTGTAAAAGTGCACTGTCACTAACATAAAAAGGCAGGCTTGGGGTGCCTTTGCATACAGTATGTGTTTGTGAACCTGTTCTGCTGTCAAACAGTCGTGAGGTTAGTTTTAGATTCTGACTTGACACAGGCATCTGGGCATCACTGTGAAGTTTGGCACAGTAATTGTGTCTAAGGGGATAACATCCCTATTGATTTTGACAGCCCAAAGTAAGCATCCTCTATAAATATTCTTCTTCTTACCATCTGAATATGGCACTGACAGCTTTGATGCAATGGGTAGTTTCCAGAATGCTTAGATTTCTTTACTTTGTTGAAGGATAATTATTGTACGGTAAACGTGTCTATCTAAATGATTGTATATTAACTATTTCTAAACACATTGTCATCTCATGTTGTCATGAGTCGTGGAAGTATTTGCGTATACAATACTAGCCTATTGCATAAACTGAATGCACTATTTTATCAGTATCACAGCTACTGTATCTTGCTCCATATCTTACAGTAGACCGCAAATACATTTACTCTGAACGGGGAGTGCTTAATTGTAACAATAAGCCTGTGATGTGATGGGATCTTGAATTAAAATGTATTTTTAAGGCACTCAGCATAATTTTATTTTTTTATTTTAAAGCATTCAATTAAAGGAACACTTTGTTACTACCTCCATGGTTAATCCAAAACATCCCACATCCTCACTGCCATCTACCCCTTCTACAGTACACGTTTTGTGGACTGTCTGAAACATTCATGAGGTGGTGCAGAAATGTGTGGTTGTTGAGGCACTAAGCACTGTGAGGTGTTACTGGCTTTTAAGGGAAGCTACTGTACATTTATATTTTGGCACAGCACTTGTGACACATGTTAAATATCTCTCAGATGGCATGTAGATATGGGTCTTCATTGCCTGCAGATTTAAGTTAAATGTTCAGATATTCATGGCTTTCCGTGTGTGAGAATCGGTGATGTTGCTATTCCTTGAGATAACGAGTGCAATACATTAGTGGAAGCCATTATTTCTCATTTTCATGGGGCCCTTGTGTCTCCGATCAGAATAACATCTTCTGGCTTCACTGTGGCTTATAGAGGCGCTGTTCAATGGAAGCCCATCATATATTCACAATACAACCTGTTTTATCATTGTCAATCAGATATTTAATTAGCTTGATACTACAGTATGTCTATATATATAACCCACACACACACACACACACACAGACACACACTATAAAGAACTATGGGCATTACAGTGTGGACGGTTGACACACAACACCACCACACTGCCACTAGTGAGACCGGTAATGACTGGACTGTTTTCCTGACCTACTTGGATGACTCAGAGAGGCTGAGATGTCCTGACTAATATTGCGCAGTAAATAAAACTTAAGTAAATTGTCTTGTACTGTGCTTTAGAAACACACAGAGCCCATCCCACAAGACAAGATTGCATCACTGTTGTTTATGCTTTAATTAGTAACATATTATACTTTCACAATGCCCGTGTGAACATGTACTGTAGTCGTATTCAGTGCTAATGTGTGTATGTTTCGACTACTATGGGAATGCGCCTTACACGGCTAATGTTAAACTTATTTTGTTCTGTCCCGTCCGCCAACCTTACAAGCGTAGGCTAACTAATGTCATCCCGTCTGAGTCAGCTGAACAGAAGGGTCAATGATGCACCAGCGCATTAAACTTAATCTCCCAGCCACACAACAACAACAACAACAACAACAGGAGCTATCATTGCGTGCGCCTGCCTCTCCACAACACTAAGATACATACTTGTCAATAGCTCCTTCACATTCTTCCCTCATGCGGGAGAAATTCAGAGCCACTGAACCTGGTCTCTGACGGTCACAGCATTTCCTAAATCCTATCAGTCCATGCTGGGATGTGACTCTGAGGTGTTTTAAACGGTGTTTCAGAATCCTGATTAGGCACCTCCCAAAAGTGATGTGATTTGTCACGCATGTGCACTGTGTCAATAATGAATTGGGTGGTGGAAGAAAATAGACCTGCTGGAAGCACACCAGGCCTCCTGGGAGATGCTGCAGGGTAAAACTGAAGACTACACATGCACTTATCTTCTCCACTGGCTGTTTGGACTTCATTTAGTCAAAAGAATTTAAAAGCATCAGCCTGAGGAAGCTACAGTCAAGCTACTAGGGAAATAAAGGGAAGCTCCTTTGGCAGACTGAGTGTAAGGCATAGAACCCACACATCGTAGACATAGTAACCACACACCTTAGACATAGTAACCACACACCATAGACATAGTACCCACACACACCGTAGGCATAGTAACCACACACCGTAAACATAGTACCCACACACCTTAGACATAGTAACCACACACCGTAGACATAGTAACCACACACCGTAGGCATAGTAACCACACACCGAGGCGTTCCCAGTAATTTGGGCATTCTAACAAAAGTGGCTTGGGAAAGGGAGGTTTGGGGTCCGCGGTTGGAGCTGCTGCCCCCGCGACCCGACTCCAGATAAGCGGATGAAGATGGATGGACATATACTGTATATACAGACACGGTAGTGTATATATATATATATATATATATGTATGCAATGAAGAAATGGTGCCTTGGCAGCATATATACAGTATATATAATCACTGCCTGACTTCGCTGGCAGCAGCATTTCAAATGATATTTACTGTATAGAATGCCACCTTGTCTATGGCTGTTTTGGCAACATAGTGCAGACGAAGTAAATAACAGCTGGAGGTCATATTTATACAGATGAGTTATTGCCTGCATATAAACTTCTTTAATTCAGAGCATTCCCCTCTGTGCAGCCTACCTTGGTTGGAGCTGTTGGAAGGGAAGCGGTCAGACTTCTTGAGGGTGCGGAAATGGATTTTCTTGCTGGCCTGGCTCTCCCCATACAAGCCTATTGATTGCACCTGGATGATGTAGTCCGTTTCCTCCTCCAGGTCCCACAGAACGCAGGCCCGGCTTGTGGTGTTTACCTCCCGGATGAAGCGCTGCATGTGGCCATCCTGCCTCTAAGAACAGGGATGGGAACTATTCAGTTGACTTAGCTGGTCTGTTGAAAGAATCTCATTGATTTATTGGTGTGTGTGTGTGTGTGTGTGTGTGTGTGTGTATGTGTGTGTGAGGTCCCTAACTCTGGTCCGATAAACTGGGCCCAGAACTATAAGAGAAACAAGAGAACTGCAGACAGAATACTAAATAGTGTTGGTTCTTTCCAAATGGGGTCAGCGATGGCTACAGAGTTCTGTGCCAGCTTCTGTACGTTTATAAATCCATACGGCATGCGCACTTCTCATGGATGGCTCTTTCATAGTCCCACTGTATTTAGGGTGGCTCGCAACCAGGGGATATGCGTGTGGTTTTGCGTGTGGTTTTTATGGCCTGCTTGTCAGGTCAGTCTGATAAAGGACCTCGTTGGATAATGGGATGATTGAAACAACATATACACACTCAAGGCAATCTCCAGACCTGTTCAAAACCAGATGTGCAAAGTGACAGACAGGAGAGCGATTTCGATTTTATGCTTACTCCATCACTGAATGCAGAGCGGAGTTCAGAGCCTGTGTAATGCTTTGACTTGCATTATTGAACACTACACACGCGTGGTATTTTAGTATTCTGTGAGGTTGTCGTTTTGCCTGTAAGATTAACGTTTCTTGAGAAATTCCGTTTGACAGCTACAGGTATGCACTTTCACCGTATAACATCGTCTCTTGACAAATCGAGCATGCCAAGTTTGATTTTGATTCCAGGCTTAGAGGCTAAATTAAAGCAAAGCATTTGTAGGTGCTTGGAATATTAACACAGCCAAAACAATTGTTCTATCCATAAACTATTTAGTTTATATTCATTGTTCTCCATATACTAGCTATTAATAGTATTATTTATAGTACTGTTGAAATGATGCCATACTTTGGTGACCAAAGTAAAATATATAATTTAACATTTTTATATCATAGATATAATTTTTCTTATTTTCCCTATTTGATTAAGTGCAACTTACAGTACCTGTTGTGAGATGGAGAAGCCAATGATTATATCGCCTTCTGGGACATCCCAAGATACAGTTGCTGAGTCAGCACGCAGGTGAGTGACAGACACATTGACGGGAGCTGGTGGTCTGTCTGTGAAAAGGAAAATGGAAAAAATTAAAGCGGAAAATGTGATGTACGTTGTTATGACAATGCTAATATAAGTCTAAGCATTTTGTATTTTATGACAAATTGGCATGGTGCTGATACTGACACTACAAATGTAGTTTTTTACTAGTAACAACAACTTACTACATCTAATTGAACAATTATGTCATTTAATGTTTACTTTAGTTATTTGCTTAGTTACTCTTACATTGTTATCAAACTGTAAATCAACTATTCAGTTTTGCCTCAATCCTGATCTTTGATCAGCCTTGTCTTTCAGCTTGATGGACAGCTGTTTAAATGTGTAAGAGTGCCCATTTAGTGCCATTGCTAGCATACAATAAAGCCAGCATTAAGCCAGCATAAAGCCAGCATAAAGCCAGCAGAAAGCCAGCATAAAGTCATCAGAAAGCCAGCATAAAGCCAGCATAAAGCCATCATAAAGCCAGCATAAAGCCAGCATAAAGCCATCAGAAAGCCATCAGAAAGCCAGCAGAAAGCCAGCAGAAAGCCAGCATAAAGCCAGCATAAAGCCAACACAAAGCCAGCAGAAAGCCAGCAGAAAGCCAGCAGAAAGCCAGCATAAAGCCAGCATAAAGCCATCAGAAAGCCAGCAGAAAGCCAGCATAAAGCCAGCAGAAAGCCAGCAGAAAGCCAGCATAAAGCCAGCATAAAGCCAGCAGAAAGCCAGCAGAAAGCCACCATAAAGCCAGCATAAAGCCAGCAGAAAGGCGAAACAGGGGCTGACATATGCAATAGAGGCCCTATACTTCACAGCCTCAGTGTCCCAGCAATCACTTGGGTCAAACAGGTAGGGCAGATGGGATTGGATGGGCAGAGAGCAACGGGTGGAAACCTGAAGGCTTTCCTCATGGATTGTATTACTGCTGTCGCTTAGTAATGGGGGTTGTGTGTTGTCACACAAAAAAAGGGTCAGTGTGGAGATAGGGGTCAATTAAGGTTAGTAAGGAGTTATTTGGACACAATAAATAGCACTGCATTGGTATATGCATTTCTTTTGTATTAAACCATTATGTCAAAATAACACATTCTAAGACTGACTTAACTGTGCACTAACTGACGGTAAAGTCCATATAGGCAAGCCTGGCCACTCATCAGCAGTGTTGGGCAGTATTTAGTATTTAGTTACTAGTAACTAGTTACTGTAATGCCATTACTTTTTCCAAAACAGTAATAATATTACAATTATTAATCTTAATTTTCCCCATGAATAGGATTCAATTCTAAAATTAGCTGACTACACAGGTTGTCGTTTATCAGAAGGGGTGAGGCAGGGTAGTGATGTAACTAGTAACGTAACTAATTACTTTAAAGGGGGGCTATTATGCTTTACCGGTTTTCCACTTTCCGTTAATGTGTTATATATCTAACTGTGCATCTATACAGTCTGTAAAGTTACAAAACCCTTAATAATACACGCCGGAGGGAGGACTCTCTCTTACACATGCACAACTTTTCTCACCTGCCTGAAACGCCTCATTGGAATTATTTTATTACTTCCGTGACATGGATAGAGTCACCAATGTCATGGAAGTAAGTTTGCAATACTATTGGAGACCCAGTAATAGGTAAAGTAATATTATTATTTTTTAAAGGAGAAATAAGTAATTAGTGACTTGTCCAGCACTGCTGTGCTGCCATCAGCCATCTGGCCAAGACACTATCTACAGTAAATGAATGTGGAGACAACCGCACAGTAATATAAACTGCATGTATGAAATCACCAGTCAAATCTTATAGTAGATAAATCCATTTTATTAATGATTAGTGACTATTCCCCATTTTCTCCCCAACAAGAAGAATATTGCCTCCAACATTTAGGGTGTTTCAGGCATGTCCCATAATACTCTTCCCTGTCAATGATATCAGAATGATGTTCGATTACAAGCAGTACTGCTGGAGGTCATGCTATCAGTCTAACCAATGTCTAACTATTTGTTCTCTTTCGTCTGTAAACCATAGAGTCATGGTCAAATAAAGGTAAGGTCCAAGGCTCCTGGTTCTCTTGACATGCTCGTTAAGTGGTTGCCTGTGTTGTATGTGTGCAAGCAACAGAATGTGCAATGATTATCTGGTGAATGAGAAAGTAGAGGGTAATGAAGTAATTAAAAGATTGACATAGGCACTGGGTTGTCAGGAGGCCTGATGGCATGAAGACATTGACTGCATTTATATAGCACATTCTTAACCCACAGACCACTCAAAGCTGTACATTGACTGCCTCACATTTACCCATTAACACGCAGGTGTCATCCAACACATCGGTACGGTAGGTCAAATAAGCTATATAGAGGCAATATGCTCTATAGGGAAATGGGGTACAACATGAATTAAGTATTTGTAAAATCAGATTAATGGTACAATACATCATGTTAGTTTGCCACTGAATGTGTGAAGGCAGTGTCCTTGTGTTCAAATGCTGCTACGACATTCTTCTTCTTCTTCTTCTTCTTCTTCTTCTTCTTCTTATTATTATTATTATTGTGTACTGGAACTTGCCATGGACACAAATTGAGATTGATAGAAACGGCAACCTTGTAAAGCACAGCTTTATAATTTCGTAACAAAAGACAGAAAATGTCCAGTATGTTATAAGGACAAGCGCAAATTGCTGCAGTAGCTAACAAGCAAGTTACTTTCTTCCGAAACTCCTAGTTCTTTAGAAAATGGAGGTTAATATGTCAACGCATTAAAAAAATATTAGCATGTGGTCCTCACAATGCATATCCGTATGTCCTTCACTGCTGGTGGAGCAGGTTCAGTTAGCTTAACAGAATAAATATAACATTATATTGACCCAAAACTTCATTCCCATTTCTCTTTCATGCAAGGCGCCAAGTTGTCAGTTACGAGCAGATATCAAATACAATATTCGGTCTTATTTTTTATATTCATATTTTTTATTCAGAATGTTTTACTGCATGGCCATCTGTTGGAGGCCCATTTGAAAGTGTATTATGTGAGACATGAACTCAAACAGCCATATAGTCACTGTGTGAGGTGTACAGTGCAACAACAAATGCTGCACTATCTCAAGAGTATGTGAGTACTGTCAGTATGAAACATGGTGTACAGCTATATTGTCCACCACATTAGCCACTTTCTAGCTAGCTAGAGTGCACATAAGATCTAATCCCTGCAGAGCCAGACAGAGTGCTATTGGTTGAGGTCCATCAGTCCCTCGCATCCTCTGTGGATGGCTTTGCCTAAAAACAAACAGATAAAGACAAGTGGCCCTCTTCTATTTGTTTTCACGTGTTTACTTGCAGGGGAGAGAATACACAGTACACACTAACATAGTTGATGAAATATTTGGGGTTGTTGATATTCCAAGTCATAAATTCATGGGTAAGATTTATTGGAAAATGAAATAGATATGTGTGCAATAGTATATAATACAGTATATTTCATTTAAATATTGTCCCCTGTTGTGTTTATTTCCACAGTTTTGTGGTGAAATGTTGTTTGAAAGGACTGGATGGACTTGAACATCGATCATGGTACATGTCATTTAGCCAAAATTCTTCACTGAACGAATGATGGTAAATATCAATTTAGACTTGTCTGGATTGTACTCACCTAGTACACACAGCCTCTTGAATGTGGCTAGGGCATGTTAAAACGATGAACTAATACGAAACCTTAAGAAATGTTCTGTCAGAAGATTTAATCACATGGACCACATATCTGTACCCAGCTGCGTCCCAGCAGGCAGTGTTAAAGCAAACTACCCATGCAATGACTAAAATAACCCAGAATAATAGGTTTAGCCCAGCGTTGAAAAAACAAGCCAGCACTTTTTAGTGTGTAATTTAAAATTATATATATATATTTAATATTATGTAAATAATCTATGGTGTTGTTAAGTATGATGTTTGAGCATTATATGAATTACATACACATAGTCAATTCAAGCTCATTTTAATTAGAATGTTGGATTATGCATTCGGTGACCTACATTGAATATGGCCCCAGGTTCTTGGTATTAACTATCGTTTAGCTTTCCTTGAATATTGTTCTCTGCCTCCTTAAATAGCCACATTTGTATTCAGTTCCTATATGACTGCTCTTACAGCCGTGGGAGTGTTGACTGATCAACAAAGCCTGACACAATCACATCACGTTGCCATTAGTAACATGTACTGTAAGCATACGGTCTAGTACAAACTCCTACCATGCTAAAATGTAATTGAAAACCTTCCTGAGCATATGCATGAGATGTAGAGCACGTATCATTTGCTGAGCAGCTGAATAAATGGTCTAAGAGACAGATTGCCATCACCAGAACTAAACGACATTGTCGTTTAAGTCTGACATGAATGAGTGCTCAGCACTTTCTTCAAAGGGTGTGAAGGTTTAAAGCAGTGGCGGGCCGTGCATTTCACAGTTAGGCCTTCACTGATGTCCTACTTATTCCGACTTCAATAAATACCTCTAATAATACCATAATTTATGACACCACGTGACCACGGCTGG
>JAODUK010026893.1:0-5000 GCA_027564635.1 Typhlichthys eigenmanni
GTCAAATGATGAGGTTTACATAACTTACAGTAAGTTGGCTGTCCACTGTTACACTATATATATATATAATTTTTTTTTTTTTTGCTGACCTTTTCCCTTCATCTCCTAGTATGTTTTTAATTGATGGATCCAATTCTTTCAGGTCACAGTTGGTCAGTGGGGAAAAGGTGAGCTGTGTTCCTGTATATGTGGCACACTTGAAGATTGCTATTGATTTTCTAAGATATTTCAGCATTTGTGATTTTGAATGCAGTCCAGATAACAGGTTAGCTTAGAAGATAAGCAAAAGGCCCCGCCAGTTTGGTGGTATTTGTCTCGCTCCACATTAACTGTACACATGCATAGCTGAGCATGTTGTAGAGGTTACTGCTGTAGGCATATCAGCTATGGTGCTAATTTCTCATATAGGTTGCAGGGCCACCATTCTTAAATAGATATACATGAAGTATGACTGTGCATCTGCCAAGTACCAAGACTGTATATGTTTTCATCCAGTGCCACAGTCATGTTTGCTGCTACAGATATTTGATATTTGATGACAGGAAAACAATATGCGTTTCATTGTACAAGGTAGGTAAACCTGTGAGAGATTTGGCTCTGTTTTGGTCTAGTTAACTGTTAGAAATTTGATTAACTCATTAACTGAGCTTGTTATTTGGTTCAGAAACTCTCCTTAGCTAATAGTTATTTACTATGAATATCTTTCCCTATTATTATATTTCACATTTCATTGTCTAGACATTCTAAATGTCTAACTTGATCTTGGAATTTACTGTAAATTAATAAATTACATTTTATTGAACGTTTGTATTGAAACAAATAACTCTCAGATTCAATCAGTTAGCCTTGATGACATCACTTGACAAAGTGCCTGTCTCGACCAGTGAGAGCCCACAATAGCACTGGCCTGACCTTTGACTCTTATAGATTACCACACATTGTGTGTGTGTGTGTGTACACATGTACATTATAAGGCATCTACACATCATATTGAGAGCACTCAATGAGTGCAGTGCTCCCAGAAACGGCAATGCCGGTTGTAACGTCAGATCAGTTCTGTTGTAGCAGCTTATTTCTCCTGGCAGGCTGGCATTTGTGTTGTCAAGTGAGTATGGGTCAAATGGTTTGTCTATGGTAATTTATCAGATGAGTTGTGCCTGCACACTGAACACATTATGGGTGTAAATTAACCAACCTTGCTGTTTCATTTACCAGTCTCAGGTGCCACAACTTCTCACATAACACAGCAATTAAATATAACCATGTAGTCCACATGGTTAACAGTAAACATTGAATTGGTGTGTTATGCATTGAAAAACAATACATGATGTGGAGTTAAAACATTTTTTTCAATATCTTATTCAATCTTTGCTTGCCATCTTTATTTAATAAGGTAATACTTATTTGTATTAAAATGCTTTACCTAAAGCCGATCATTGGTGAATCAGTCCACTTAGGCCAATCAATACTATTGTCGTTGGAAAATGTCTTTTTTTTATGAAGGAATGTGTACAGTCTTTATTTTAATTTTTTATTTTAGAGTAAATCTTATACTTCTGAGTAAAGTATAATGAATACTTGTGGTTTACTATACCTTTTGAAATACTGTATTTAATGTGTGATATTATACTGAGGCTACTCTGGATGGTGTGTTTGCTTTCATCTAAGGGCAAGTGTTAGATTAAGAGGTATTCTGTTGTGGTCAAAGTCTATTTTAAATGCTTTGATGTGATTACTGTTGGTTCCTTTGGATATGTGGGCTTAAGGTCACCGTCTCGCACTGTACACATGGAGTGGTTGCACAGATTCACCCGAAGGCAGGACATTATCAAGTCCTATTTATTCTTAAAACACAATTGACCCCAATTCACTTTAGTCATCTTAACCAGGCAGGTACCTATGCAATGTTTATGTGACAACAAAGAGTTTTGTCTACACCACCTGTTCTACATGTGCACATCATGGCACATATGCACCAGCCATGGGGCCTGTACTTCCCCGAGACCTACTGAACTATAGTCATGAGAAAATCATACAGACAGACAATTACTCTGTCATGTGAGCTGCCACTAACCAATGTGGTCTGTCTGGCTTTGACTGCGAGTCTGGATCTTGTTATGTCATGCTTAGGACCTGACCATTAAGGTTGCGGGAAAATTAATCTTTCACCCTTGGAGCATGAGTCATTAAAATACTCTTATTACATGGTATCCGAGACTGTAGTCTCTGCTCTTTGTACTAAAGGTTTTGGAACCATGTTATTACGCATGGTAGAAAACTGCATAATGTCTTGTCTTCTTTCCTATCTAACTTATTCTTTGCATTACAGTAGTTATGTAGTAGCAAGGTGTTGGATTGTGTAATATGTTGTCCTGCTCATCTACTGTAGGTAGACCTCCCAAGGCGTGAGCTGTCTAGTAATAATTTATTCATCTAATTCAATTCAAGTCATGTCAATTTTATTTATATAGCCCACATTACAGCCTCAAAGGGATCCTACAACCCCAATGTTCCTGTAGAAACAAAAAGAATCCACCCCTACAGGACGGTTAGGGTGCTGATAGGGCAACCAAATGCATTCAGTCTTCCTGTGCTATCTGCTAGATCCACTCTACACCATCGCACCATTGTACTCTACTGTACATACTAAAGCTGAGCGGACACTCTTGTATGTACGCAGGTGCACGCATTGGACCAGTTGTTTTTTATAAGACTCCTCATTTATTTATGCACTTTTCTCTCTGAAAGCCAAAGTAAATAGTAGAGATGGCACCGATACGATACTGAGATCGGAAATCAGTCCGATACCGACTTAAATAGCTGGAATGGTATTGGTGACAATTGGACAATTGTAACTGATCTACGGGGCTAATAAATTAATTTACACACGTAGGTGTACTGTCAAGCATCAGCCATGTCTATCCTACACAGGCCACACTATCAGCAGCAGGTTTCTAAAATGCATCTAAGTCCTAAAATAGAGATTGGCTGTCATTTACTTTACAACTTAACTTAAAACTAAATTTGACACTGGAATCGAATCGGCACTCTGTATCGGACGATACCCAAAGTGCCCGTATCTATCGGGATCGGGACTGAAAAAATTGGATCGTACCATCCCTAGTAAATATGGCCGGACTCTCAGGATACGTTGAAAATGTCTGTTTCCTGGGTGCGTAGCGAGTTGGGCAAGAATTATTTTTTAATTATGCTGTCCCAACTGCCTGGAATGATGTACAGAATGACTTAGAGCTGCGTGAATTGATTTAGTTCAAATACTTTGTCTTACTTTTTGTGAGATGTGAAATAGGACAAGGATTGTAATTGCTTTACGTCTAATTGATTGACTGATTTAATGCTTTTCATTTGTTGTGGTACTGTAATTGAATGGTTGACATTGTGTGTTTAAATATTGTATGTGGACATTTTAAGCTGCCATCTTGGCCAGGTCGCTCTTAGAGATTTTAATGTCAATGAGTCTTTTACCTGGTAAAATACAGGTAGGTGTGTGTGTGTGTGTGTGTGTGTATAGTGTATAGTTTTTTATTTGTTGAAAGCTCTTTTCTGCATTTCCACACCTTGTAACATGCCAAATGAAGTAACTTTCACCCTTCTCTCTCTCCTCTCAGATCCATCCCCAGTACACTGAACAACAGACAGTCATTTCTGTGTGAGCCGCCTGTAACATCATGCTCACCCAGGAGATGCTGCGCAAGGTGCGGTTGCCAGATCTAGACGGTGTCGGTCAGTACTTCAAGAATCTCTCCGCCCCTACTCTGGTCAGCATTGGGGCCGCGGCTGCCTTGACAACATACTACCTGGCAACACGACCAAAGGCCCTCCCACCGCTCTGCGACCTCCGTATGCAGTCAGTTGAAATTCAGGTGCGGTAGGTAGCACAGCGCTCATGCTAGCCCAGTGTCACCAGACCCACAATTCACTTGGTGAATAAGGTCTGGCCACACCCCACTGAGAAGTGCAGTTGTTGGTCTACTCTACGTAAATAAATGAATATAGACGTGAGCCTATTGAAATGTAAATGTTTAAGATATGATATAACATAGCCGATAGAACAGAGCAGTAGTGTTTAAAATGGGTAATGAGTTTAGGATGATTTTGAGCGATATTGAGGTGATGATGATGAAAGAGATCTTTAAAATTGTATATCATACTATGTATTTTAACTTTATTTTACTGGTTGCTTGTGTGACTATTTGTGTAGTTTATGATCCACAAACCTCGCTAGTGGCCATGAGGGGAAAGCTTGTGAACTGATCTAATACGGCAGGACTGGCTTTCATAGTAGAACTAGGACCGATGACAGAGAGATGTTCTATAACCTATGCCATGCCTGCATTGTTTTGCGTTGACAGTTCAGTTGGACTGTATACCAACCAACATCACAATGGCAGCAGCTTCATAACCCAATTGGGCAATGATTTGAGTAGTTGCCACAACCCCTAGGCCAAATGTTTGTCTGAAAACCTCACATCCCTAATGTACATTTTCAGGAAGTGAAAAAAGGAATTGAGAACATGACGTTAACAGTGCAGTGCTATGCGACTGCATACTCATCATCAACAGACTAAGGGTCCATTGGAAAATAAACCAACACAGACAGCAATACAACACATTCATCAAAAATGTAATAATTGATGAAAAGGGAACATTCCCACTTATTTTTAAAGGCAGTTATACCAGTGTTTCCACATAGTTGACTGGTAACGTAAAACATGGATTTGACAGAAGCATGATAATAGAGTTTTGAGAATTGTCTAGCCTCCCGGTAAATCTGCACATGGTAAATGGACTGCATTTATATTCCGGCCCCTCAAACCTTCCGGCAGGGAGCCCTACATCCAGACCACTAGACCATCCTGCCCCCAGTACAGTTTCCTCAGTAAGGCATGAAAGGTGTTGACTCTTGCTTGGCAAAACAAGTCACTTGCACTAGACCACCTAGGCTTCCTGAGTAATATCCTCCTGCTGTCATTGTAGGC
>JAODUK010026893.1:10000-23934 GCA_027564635.1 Typhlichthys eigenmanni
TGAAGCAGATAAGTGGACAGGTGGAGTGGTAGAAGCTGCATCCTCCTGCTTCTCTTCCTTGGGTTCCTCCTGTGGCTGGACACTTGGGGCAGGGCCTTCTGCTGGGCCCGGAGCCTGGGACAGGGCCGGGGCGGGGTCCAAAGCTGACTCCTCACTTTCGGCCTGAGCTGTCTCGGGGGCTAGAGGAGGGCCCGATACAGAGCCTGGGGCCGAGGTAGTGCCCAGACTTGGGGTTGCAGCCGTGCTTTGGGCTAACTGAGCGCCTTTGTCAGCGTTCAGACCTCTGTTTGTTGTCATCTCGTGAGGCGCTGCTGGAAGAGTCTGTGGCCCTGAGGCCGGGGCTTCAGACGGGGGCGAGGGCCCTGGAGCGCTAGGGGTCACGGTGGGGACGGAGCCGGCTGCTACAGGGCTAGGTGTGGAGGGCACTTGTGTCTGGGCTGGAACTGGGACTGGGGCTGGGGCTGGGGTCGGGGTTGAAGACGAGGCAGTAGCCAAAGCCGGTTGAGGGGTTGGCTGTGAACATGCTTGTGGGGGAGGAGCTGTTTTTGGCTACATAGAGTATACAAAGTCAATGTTATAGTGGAGGATTTCCTTCTAATATATAAATATAATACTTAATACGGTATATTTATTTCAGGGAATGTGAATCAGCAGCATCTGATCAATGGCTTTGGTCCATTTCTTTCCAACATTGCTTTGATCTAGATTAGATGCAAAGCAAACATACAATCATCAGATAAAAAATGCTTACCTTTGTAACCATAACAACGACAAAGTTTTTCTCATCAATTTTGTACTCCTGTAGAGCAATGTCATCATTCAAGATTTTGCCTGCAAGTGAAAAATGTGCTTTAGGCAAGATGCAGTGTTAAGTGTAAATCTTAATTTAGGCATGACATTTTATATCTTACTCCTGGGTTGTGTTCTGTCCCTACATTCTGTAAGCATGCAGTTTATTTTATCACAATATGTGTGTGATATGTTAGACTACAATATATTGGCCTATACAATGTAGCTTAACAGACTAATTACAAATCAAGAAAAGGTTACACATAGTGAGGTCTATGTGACGCTATCCAAGCAATCAACCAAGAAACAAAATGGTTACAATTGGTTTACCTGCATAGATGAGTTTTTGCCCTGCTACGGGAAAGCTATCTTTGCCTCTCTCCTCTTCTATCTTCTCTTTTAAAGCTTTCACCTGAAAAACATTAACAGATCAACTTTATTCATGTACCGTAGAACGCTATATCCAATTCTCGCGTGACAAAGATCTGTATTTAAAAAGTAGTGCTTTTTCTAACAAGGGGAGCATCTTCATATTACTAATAATAATAATCATAATAACCACAGGCACAATCACCATAAAAATAAGCAATAAACAAAACGTTGCCTTAACCAATCATATAGGCCTACAGTGTAGCAGTTTATATTGAACTGTCAAAACAGGACAATTGTATTTCATAACATCGAGCCTACTTTAACAGTGTGTGTGGCACGTCTATCGACTTGAAAATGTCCTGAAAGCCCCCCGTATCCAACCTACCTACTACACAAACGGACATTGAACGAGTAAAATATTGCACCGTCATTCATGGTGAAACGGGTTAAGAAGTCCGTGTTACAAAGCGCCACCAAAAAACGCGATCTGAAATCGGCGCACAAACGATATGCGCTATAACTTGTTTAAACAAATAAAAAGTACCACACAACATGGCCATTTCCATAATAAAAATCGCTCCACAAGAAGGCCGTACCAGATCCACTCCTCCTGGCCTGACCGTGTTTACAACCAACTTCTACTTACCGTCAATTCTGGATCTATCTCTATTTTAAACGTCTGCTGCTGGAGGGTCTTCAGCGTTATAGTCAGCATCTTTACACGTTTTTGTTGAATGTCAATATCGGTAATGCCCAACAATGTTCTTTACTCTCGCCTCGTTGACTGTCTGTGTGACTCAGCTGTCTCACTGTAGTACTGAGGTGCGTTCAGACGCCATCTACTTGCTGCTTGAGACAAGGCAGACGACGATTGAGGTAATAACCCGTGCATTTTCTCATTTGAGTGTCCCTCCCCCTTGTAAAACCCGTTATCTTTTTGTCTGAGACATGTTACATAGTGTAGGACATAATTAAAAGCAGACATACGCTACATCCCCCATTTAGGCTTTAGTGAAACACATTTTATTTCAGAATATAATTTTGGACTTATCATTTTGGTTTGTACTTTCACTACTGACAAGAGATGATCTTTATTTACAAAATATACTAAATTCTTGTGATTCTTAGTGTATATGGTACCTATTTATATTTGAAAAAGTATCATTCACTTTTAACACATGGTCTTTATTTCGGTATTTATGTGCATGTCTGTCATGTGATGCACTTGTGGTTGGTATATTGGTAATTTAATAAAAGACAACGCAAATATCTGTCTGTATTAAGTTTGATATTCAGCTCCAAATAAAAGGCAAGTGTAACATAAAGCTTTGTTTTATTCACAGAAACTCAGTGTGCCACAGGGACAGTCACTTCTGCAGGACAGTGAATCACAGTTTGTCTGATACAGTCTCTGTGTCACTCTTTAACACACACACACAGAGCTAAGAAAGGGGGGGGAAGCTAAATTAGTTTGTTTTACAACAGAATAAATTATAATGAGAAAACATTATAGGGGACTGAACTGCATAACTACATTATATTAATAAAAGTGAATGCAATGACATAACTGTCCCTGTGTATGTTACAAGCAAAATGAGGCCAGATGTGTCAACCAGATCGGCAGAAGAGAACACACACACTTATCATAGAACATAAACAATACAAGACAAAAAAAAAAAACATTTCCCATAAAGTTCTCAACATACTGATATTAGCCAATATGTTGTGTAATGTGAATTTTCTCCATAAAAAAGGTGAACAATTCTGGAAATATTTTTGCTGAATTCAGGCAGGTTTAATCTCCACCAATACCAAACAAAGGCCTGGCAAACGATTGGGGGGGTGGGGGGGTGTAGAGGGCACACTGACAACATACATTTATTCGACAACATTCTGAAAATTAAATATTGGAGGGTGGACACACAAAGACAAAATAATTTCCTTTTAAATTTGAAAAATCTTAAACGAATCAGGACAAATAAAATGCAACATAAACAACAACAATAAACACAAAGTCTGTCTCTCCACCCATTCCCCACACCTGAATAAAAGGCTGCCGATTGGTAGGCCAAAGTCCATAGCGCTGCTGGGTGTTTTCCCTTTGACGAGATGTGCGACCATTGGACATCTCGGAGTTTCGTAGCGCAACGTGTTCATCGGCAACGCCCGCCTACAACTCATCTTTTGGCGTGCCCTCCTCCTCCTCCTCTTTTGCCGGAGCCTCTTCATCCACCTCCTCTTCCTGTTCATCCTCCTCCTCCTCGTCATCTTCTCCCTCGCCATCACCCTCCTCCTCATCCTCACCATCCTCCTCCTCGTCCTTCTTGCCCTTTGCCTCCTCCTCACGTAGCTTTCTCTCCACCTCCTCCTGCTCCTCCTTCATCTTCTTCTCTGGATCCTTCGGGAGAAATGGTGCATGATAGCCAAACTTAAGTATAAGAGTTGCACAATTGCGTACAAACATGCCGTAGTGCGTTTGATTCTGCTCTCTTAGAAGAGCACTTTACTTGGCTCCGGCAAGCTGTTGCGTGCACGCGCACATTTAACTGAGAGGTTCTATGGAGTGCCCCAGTAGCAACTCCTGAGTCAGCTGTCCACATACGGTGTCAGCTGGGCCATAACGGCTCTTAACAGCTGTGAAAAATGACTGAGCACAGATTAAGGAGGAAAAAAATAAAAGGTTGACATTTAGAGGAGCTCATATTACTCTTCTAAATGCAATTAGAAAAACTGTATGATTTTCAAAATAATAAACCAGTGTTTACTTAATTACATGTTTGGTCAGCAAACACAAAAGCCACCATAAAGCCAGACTTGAGGGTATGGAGTACATGAGACCAAGTATTTTACACTTGACGGAAAACGAGTGTAGTGCACTTCAAATGGCAGCAGCAAGTTCACAAGATGTGCCACTTCGACAGGTGTCGTCTTTGTGCGTTTTGTTCCCATGACAATCAACATTAAATATTTGAGTATATACACCATATAGTACTAGAATTAGGGGTATAGTATTAATCAATTACATGATGCATACGATTAGTACTGTATTCAAATTTTGTATTCCATGTTTTTTATTATGACCCTACCTTAGTAGCACCCCAAGTTTCTTTCCCAAACTCCTCTGCTTCTTTGACATCATCGCCGATGAGGAAGTTGTCAAAGATGGTGCCAGATTTCACCTAGCCAGGTCAAAGTTCATTAATACTACTGGAGTCATTAGGAATTACAATACGTCTTCACTTTATATTGCCAATAATATAATCACAATCAATAATTTATGACATATTCGTTGTCTATACCTGCCACAGGTCCAGGCCCAACACACTAATTTTGTCAAACTTGTAAATGGTGGCGTCAGAGGAGTACTCAGGGTTGTCAATCTCAGGGTGGACCCAGGCTCCCTTGAAGTCAGGGTTGTCAATCTGCTTGGGCTTCCATTCGCCCTGGGGAGGATTAAAGAGCTTGTGTTATTGCAAAAAAACAAAAACCTAAACCACCATTTAGCCAGCCAAAATAAAAATAGTCTAGGTAGAAAATGTTTTGTAAAATCATAATTACGCACAATCTTTGCATTCACTACTAGTAGTGAGCTGCCAATATGTTCCATCTATCACAGACCGAGACAGGGCCTATAATATATGTTGTGTTTATGTAAGACAAACTCCATATACCTTGTAGTCTGGGTTGGAGATCATGGGGGGTTCCCACTCTCCATCCATGTCTTCATCCCAGTCACTAGGCTTCTTGGCATCAGGGTCAGGGATGGTCTCTGGTTTGTCCCAGTCCTGTAATGACAGCATTGACTGAGTTAGGGCCTGTGTCCACCAAAAGCCTTTTTAGCGCAGAGAGCACCCCGCAACCTTGTTTTCAGAGCGCTTCTCTCCAGTGTTTGTTGCTAGGCTGCAAAAAAATAAAAAATAAAAATAAAATCACGACATTGACGTCTCCGGCGCTGTTCCAGAAGTTTAACTGTTTTCAACTGAAAGCGCAGCGCTAAAAAAAACCTCAAGACTACATAGGGTTTGTCTCGAAAAAAATGCACTCTCAGCGCTGAAAATGCGGTTGGTGGACACTTCCTTTAGACATGCTTTTTATCCTGTATGACGGAAAATAACTACAGATGAATTATAGTGCTTTTTGACCCAATAAAACTAAAACGTATTCTATTAATACAAATACTATTTAATAGTGACTATGCCTCTGGCCTGAATCACCAATGTTAGGTTAGCATTTGTCTGTTTGAACTGAGTTACGAGTCTTGTTATTTTGTTTAATTTTAAACTGCATTAAGCCTACACTTAGATGTATAGACATGATGTAGTTACATCACAAATAATTCAGTTGCCTCTGTCTCAAAAGTAGAACTTCTCTGTTTAAAAGACAGTGGCCAGAGGTGCCGGACACGAGCCCCATTACCTCTGGCTTGGTGTCCGCGGGATCATCAATCATGGCCCTGTCATCCCAGTCACTGGGCTTCTTAGCTTCGGGGTCCTTGATCTTCTTAGGGGGCAGCATGTCCCAGTCATCCTCCACGGTGCCCGACTCCACCTTCTCGTTGTTGATGCGGACCTCGTACGTCTGGTCGGGGTTCAGGATCAGCGTGTACAGGTGGGTCAGCTCATCGTCCTGGAGGGGAGCAAGAGGGGGACAGGGAGGTCAGAGTTCATGCAAGTCAGACAGCAAGCGCCACTGAAAACTTTTTCCTGCTGAAATGACGATAGGGGCAATACATACCTTGCATTTAATGTCCTTCTTAATCAGGTGGTTCTGTCCCTTGTAGTTGAAGATCACGTGAACCTTCTTTGTGCTGTAGCCACAGATGTCAGGCCCTGGAGACATTGTGCAACGTGATAATGATGGAAAACCCACGATATCCCAGCGGAAACGTGCACAAATGCTCAATGTTTCAAAGTCCTTTCTTTTTCAAACAAACGTAACAATCCTTGCTACAAAACACGCACACACGCACACACACACACACACAACTCACCGAACATGATGTAGTACTGTGAATCTCCATGCATGTCGCTCTGGTCGAGATCAGATGGGAATATTTTGACGTATCCGCCTCCACAGTCGATCTTCTGCTCATGCTTCACAGTGAACTGGACAACCAAGGGCTTCCCCTCGTTGCTGAACGCATCAAAACGGGCCGACGTCGCGTAGAAACGGGCGTCCTGGCTGGTCTGGAGGCCTGGGTTCAAGTGAGAATGATCAAATAAAAGGGTTTGGATTTGGGACTGAAACCAGCGGTGCAGCAAAATCGTCATCTGTGGTTTGAAACTCAAGAGAATGTGCCCCTCCAGCATTAGAGTGCTGATGGGTTTCCAATCCTCTCTTCTCCTAACGCTATAGCTCTCATAGGCACACTCTATTATCTACCCTTCTCCTTACATTAGCCATTAACAGTGTGCCGGGGCAGACATGTGGGGGTCTGTGTGTGTCAAGTCAACTTTATTTATATGTCAGTAGCCCTTAATCACATTACAGTCTCAAAGGGCTTTACAACTCCATGGGGGCAGTGTGCGACAGTACAGTCCAGGAATTGTGCCTTTATTTTAAGGTTTTAGCAACACAGTTTCTCTGGTATTTCCCCTCTCTTTCCACATCCTCCATCTAGGCATCACTCGTTCTCCCGTTTGTTCTCTCTCAATGCTAATGTGCACTTCTGCTCCTGGGTGAGTCAGTCAGTCACAGTAGAGTGGGTGTGAGGTCCCCAAAACGTGATGCATAATGTCGGTTGTGACCTCTCCTATGCACATGCCACAACATACTGCATTGACAGTCAATATAAATTAAATGCTTTGTAATGAATATGTAGAAATAGTAGCACATGCGCGCGTGCGCACACACACACACACACACACACACACACTGTATTGAGTATGTAGAAATAGTAGCACATGCACACACACACCAAGTACTGAGTATGCATAAATAGTAGGACACACACACACGCACACACGCACTTGCAGGCCATTTACATTGACAGATAGCAACCCACATATTTGTTTTATACAAATCCAATCACTTAGTGCGTATGTAGCAATTTGCCTCTAATAACACAAGAGGGTGGTACACTAGCCTACAATTACCTTTATCTGCCTCAGCATCCCCATAGAACTTCCCAGCACTCAGTTTCCACTGGCCATAGTCTGACTTATGCTTCGACTCAACCCATCGACTCTTCCATCCATCTGAAACAACAATTAAATGTTTTCTCATTTAGGTTTATACAATGACAGTTAACAGTGTTTTAAAATGGTAGTATTGTTTATTAAAGAACATAGGGTTGTAAATTCTACAGTTGACAGAATAACGTGATACAATATTCTTGTAAAGGCATCTTGGCAAAGTTAGCAATGAGGAAATATGACAATTAAATCAAAAGTGAAAGAACCTAGGCATAAATATATGCAGGCCTATTTATTGTGTCAATGGCTTTATTGGCCAAATTACGTTTATGTTTCACAACATTACATGTATCTAAATCTTTATAATGACCCTGTTATTAGATATTTAACAGCCCATTTTCTTTTTCAGAAAATATGCATTTATGGCCTTGGCCTACTGTCGTGGAATAATTAATGTTACTGTAATGCAGTAAAACAAACCTATTATAAAATGATGTAATGTATTTAAAAACGATTACCGGTGTGCAATACTGCAAGTATTTAGACCTAGGCCATCCACATTAAGACAATTTAAACGATGGCCACGGATACAGTCAATAAAACACATTTGAATACTGCACCTCCGTCGAGAAATTGTTCTTTGAAGTACACCGTGGCGTCAACGTTGACAGCTACCGATGCAAATATTGCGAGAAATGCCACTCCGAGCTTCATTATTTGACCTTGTCTCCGGCGATGTACAGGATAAGTGAATATATTTCCCCTAAAGTCAGGTTATAAACCCCAAGGAAACGCAACACGAGAAACGCTCGCCTCTCTGGTCCTGCACAGATGGCCGTGGTTCATTGGACAAGAGCCTCGCCAATGAGAGGAGACCACGAGTTTCTTTTCGGAAGTACTCGGATTACATCGAGAGCAAATCGGAGAGGGAGTGCTTTACATCTTGTACAGCGGAATAGTTTACCCCCCCCCAATAAAACCTGTTGTATATCCTGTTGAACAAACAGATCGATAGTTCGAGTTATTGCTTTTTAGAAATTAAGACGTTAATTCAACATTTTTATTTTTTCAAATGTCTCCTCCTAAACCGTAGCCTACCCTCAATGCGTATGCGCATGAATTAAACACATTGATGGTTTATATAGAGCGTCTAGATAAAAAAATGAATATATTTTTAAATGATCCTTAATTTATAGTATTTCACCTGCTCTGTGCCCTAGATTATAAATCATCTATTCAATTTTACCAGTTAAAAATGTGGGAATATAACTATAAAATCCACTCTTTCATACCGTGATCACTTTTTATCAGCAAGTCAGCTTTTGGGAAGATACCTGTCGAGACAAGTTTAGTGCCATTCATTAGCCAAGTGGAAACACACCTCCGAGCGTATACTGTCACCAGAGATAGCTTGCCGTGATCGTATAGTGGTTAGTACTCTGCGTTGTGGCCGCAGCAACCCCGGTTCGAATCCGGGTCACGGCAGTTTTCCTAATACTTTTAGGGGTCGGCCTATATTGAATCCAATCAGTGTAGTAGGCTACTTTCAGATAGTAGCACTCATTCATACAGATCTAGGTACGTCTATAGTCGGTATACTGGCCTAGCAGCGTGCATGCGAGAGTCTGTGCACAGATTTCGTCTAGTGATTTACACCTTTTAAATAAACAAAATACATTGTGTATGTATATGGTGTACATTGTATTGTACCTGCAGTTTATTAAATTAAAAAGACAATTATAGTAGGACTAATTCAGATTAAAAAAAAAATCTCAACGTAACCACCCCGCCCCCCATGTGTAATCGGTGTGGATGAGAATGGCGGCGCTTTTAAATGACGTCATATATAAATACATCCACAGCCAGACTCCACTCCATGGATACACTCGATCAAGGACTTGTTATTTTGTTGCTACCCTGTAACATTTCAGTTACATTATCCTGTTTGATCTTGTTACTTTACTTTGACACAAAATACGTTGCAGTGCAAATACAACATCAGATATAATCATAGAACAATTACGTAGTAGGCTGAAGACAGTTGATTTGGTGTATGCTTTGTGTTTTGAATAGGCTAGTTTATGCTGCAGAAACATTTTATAATCTACCACGCAGCGTTTGAAACGTTAGTTAGTACGTTAGGCCTGCTATGTACAAAACATGTGGCGTCGTACTGGGAAAAGCTCAGCTTTGGACAAAGCTCAGGCACTGCTTTCAAAGAAAAAACACAACAAAGATGCTAATCTGTCAAAAGAGCGGCCCGGGGTCATGGATCACGGTCATACGGTGAGTTTCACTTCGTGTGCGTTTCTCCTTGTCTCTTTGACCACGACTGCATTATTACAACCAACACTAAATGATAGTGACATGCCTGCACTGTACACATACCTCTGCAGACACAAATATGCATTTAAGTGAAGACCTTGCACATAACTAATTTTCGTTCTTTACTTTCTCCCCTTTAAGGATCCTGGTCAGTTGTTCAAAAGGCAGACTGCTTCCCCCAGTAAACACATACAAGACCTAAGTGACATGTCTTCTGTCAGCTTAGTGAGTGAAAATGGAGATAGCACTGTGGGTTTAGCTGCTGCTGGAAAGAACCTTAGCAAAGAGAAGGTAATTATCTTAAAGAAAGCATTGCAAACCTACATTTTCATGTGTATTAGTGTGGTTCATAATCTTGAGCACTATTAGTCAATCCCAGGCAGCCAGTATGTATGCAGTGTGCCTGACTCTCTTTAATGTTCTACCAAAGGACCCAATACCTCAGACCTCTCCTGGAGGAGTGGGAGGAGGAAGTAGTAGGTTTTTGAAGAAGGCCACACCACCATCTGCTATAAGCAACAGCCACTCTCCAGTGGTCAGCAGGACTGAAATACGCCTGCCTCCTGAACGAAGGTAGGCTACTGTTTGAGTCATGGGATACTAGGCTGCACACAAATGCCACTACGGTCACTACAGTAGGCCACTTGCTTTTCACCACAAAATCCTGTGTAGTCAAGTCAGATAACGGGGACAGGATGTGATCGAGTGGTCTGGGTTTTTATACTGTAAGCATCCTTGAGCAAGATGCCTAACCTTCTACCCCCCAACTGCTCCCGGTGGTTGGTTGCATCTTGCATGGCAGCAATCACCATCGGCGTGTGAATGTGTGAATGTGAGGCAAAATACTGTAAAGCGCTTTGGATAAAAGCAGTCAATTTACAATTTATAAAAATGTAAATAAGAAAAAAAGTCAAACACTGATGGCAAAACTAATTTGTTTTCTTTCATGATGAATTTACTTCATTTATAAAGCACTTTTACAACCTTCCGGCCACTCAAAGTGCTTTACAGTATAGCCTCACATGGTGATATCAGCCGTGCAAGGTGCGCCATCTAGCCACCGAGATAGGGTTAGGCATCTTGCTCAGGGACACCTCGACAGTTGGTCAGGAGTTTGCGAGGTTCGAACCAGCGACCTCTCGATCACCTTGCTGTACCCACTGCCCAATGCTATGCCTAAATCACTATGGTTAATACAGTTGTTTGATTTAGTTCAGTGAAGTTGTCCCTGATTTCTCTCTCTTTTCCCCTTTCACCCCTGCGGACAGGTATGTGTCCACTTCACAGCGCAGCTCCCAGAACACGGCCCTGAGTAGGCTAGCGTTGATAGAGGAACGCGTCCGCATTCGCAAGGAGTCTCACCCCGACGCCCAAGTACCAGGGACAGAGGTAGCCAGGTCCGCAGAGATGGCAGCCTCAGAGCTGGGCGTCTCGCCACAACCATCGGCCTCTTCTTCGTCCCAGGCCAGCAGAGACATTGGCTTGAGGGGGAAACGCTTCTTAAAGAAAACGCCGGCTGCGGTTGCTGACGATAGCATTTCTGCAGCCGGTGTTCGCAAAAACGTCGGTGGCGGCGTCTCAACCACTGCAACGCCGTTGGCTACTTGTGGAGCTCAGCCTATCAGAATGGTGGGTGGTGTGTGTTTGGACAGTGATGAGGAAGACGTGAAGAAACTACTGGGAGACACAATGGATTCAATGGAGGACCACCGGTTAAGACTAGGGAGAACATCCTCGATGAAAGTAGCTGGAAAGGTACACACACGCACACACACACACACACACACGTATTGCTGTAATTTTTCTTTTTGTTATTCTTTTGACCACTGGGTGGCGTTTGGCTTGTAAGAAGGCATTTACCGGTAGGTGAGCTCTCCAGCAAAAAGTGTGCTGGTCGGTGGCTGCATGTGTATAACAAAAGCAGGTGCATGGCTACATGAATGTACAGTTTACATGCAAGTTGTATGTGGGCCTATTGTTTAAATACATGCATCTATTACCTTTTACCTGGTCAAGCATTCTGTGACTTTGAGTAGCAGTCACAATAACATTCTTACCTGTGTTTACTACCCAATATGCCTGCCAAAATACAGGTGGGGCAAATGGGTTGACTTTTATTGGTGACGCAGAAATCGCATTCTGCTACTAATCACACTGCGAATCACACGGTACTCACAAATATCACGTTGTGTTAATTATCTTGTTCTAGTCTTTCAACAAAAGCAGTCCTCCTTCTGTCTATCCTCCCAGAGAGCTTCTCCTCCGCAGTACGGCTCCCCTTTAGGTTCCCCCAGCCTGGCTCGGTACCAGGCCAGTCCATCTTTCTCCTCCTCTCCTCCGCGGGCTCCCTCCTCCATCTCTGGGCGCAGCGAGGTGCTTTCTCTGGAGGAGCTCTTTCCCGTCGGCTCACAGCGTTCCCTCAGCGAGAGGAGCGTTTCTTCTGAAGGTTAGTGGTGGCGTGTGAATAGAAATGCAGTTATGCTGTTGGAAACGGCTATAAGATTAAGGGATTTTATTTTAGTTTCTATTGTGTTTTTACTTTTGCACATATCATGTCAAGGTATATTTTCACCCTGGGATTTTACTATGCACATTGTGAGCTTGCTGTTTGCTAGGCAGGTGTCCAATGCATATATTTGTCCAAAAAAGTAATACATTTGCTGATTTTGCAGACTTCAAGATAAATGTGATGACATTAGATGACCTGGCACCTGCCTCCCTGGGACTAACTGAAGTACAGCCAGAGTGTTATGTGGTATAGAAAATAATATTACCATAGCAGCTCATTTATTCTAATTTTGATATGGCTTACAAAATGACTGAAATATAAGTTTCAAAGAGAGATTACATCTGTATATAATTTTAAGTTAAATTTATGTTGTACACTCCCTAATTTCAAGTTAATTGTGAACATTTCAGGGTGTGTCGTTATTGCCCAAGGCTTCATGCCGTACTGGAGAGGACGAGGTTGCAGATTACCAGAGCGACTTTGAGAGTGAGAGCAGGAGCCAGGCAGCCAACACGGCCAGTGAAGTATCAGAGCTCCTGGGACGAGAGGAGGACATCTCTGAGATCCAGGAGGAGGTGTCTGACTCCGACAGGTTCCCCCGCAGGGAGAGGGAGTACTCTGACACAAGCCGGTCCTGCGCCATGCGGACTTCCTCTCCTCGAAGGCCACGCTGGCGCTTGCCCAGGTCATCGCTTTGCTCGTCGGACACGGTCACACCGTCTCCTCAGGCGACGAGCAGTGCCATGAGAGATGCTGGAGTACAGACCGTGCCTGATGCTCTGGGATACACCTGGTCAGCAGGTCAGTCAGCCGCCTTATGATGGACATGTACAGTATCTTAAAAGGCCAGACAGATACATATTCTCAAGATGAAGGGGCAGGACTCATTTTGAAACCCGTAATCTATATAAAACCTTTTTATTTATTATTTGGGGTGGATTTGGGCCCAGGTAACATAGTTGAGTTAGAGGATGTTGTAACACCATCTTAAACCAATGTTTACAGGCCAGTGGTCAGCTTGAAGGCAGAAAGTCTATCTAAAATGGCAATTGGAAAATGATAACATGATAACAATTTCAATTGTCTTCTTTCCCTTAAAAAAAAAAAAAAAAGTATAATAAAAACAGCACATAGTATAACACACTGCTTTTTAATTTTTACAATGGTAATTTCAAAATGAATTCATTTTATTTAAATTAGTACTAATTAAATGTAGCAGTCAAATATGCAGTATAATCAATGCTCCAGGATATTTCATCTAGTGTTTTTTGGAAATTAGCAACTCTATTTAGCCTAACTGTTGGGTAAAGTGGAAGTTGCGCTGAAGAAATATGGCAACATGATTGGTTACAGCATCTGGCACTGTGCTCAATGCTGACAAATGAGGACATCAAGCAAGTACAGTGAGCATTGGCCCATAGGAATATAACTGCTAAAAAGAGACCACCAAATTTTACAAGATATAGCAGTGGACATTTCCAGAGTTTATTCAGAAGCCCTTACTTAGAATGAGTATAGGCTATTTATCAGGTGATCTATATGAAAATGACAGACTAGAGTAGAGGAATAGTTTAAGCATGAAGATAAGGAATGATTGGATCTTCAGGCTATATAAATGTACAAAGGAAAACATTTCTTTCATCCATTAGCTGTTGTAGAAAATTGTGCTTTATAGTTTATATATATATATTAGATCTTATTGCTTAACAGTGAACACACTGGAAGACCAGTGGAAAGTTACAGAAAGAAAACAACAGGCTCTGCCGGAGAACCTAGTGAGGGCAGCTATCTCTCAAGGTCAGGCG
>JAODUK010026904.1:0-23932 GCA_027564635.1 Typhlichthys eigenmanni
CCCCCCCCCCCCCCCCCCCCCCCCCCCCCCCCCCCCCCCCCCCCCCCCCCCCCCCCCCCCCCCCCCCCCAGAATAGGCCATTGCTGGGGGGGCGGTGAGCTCCAAGCTATAGTTTATGAAGAAAAGTTTCACTTTGATGAGTGTGTCATCCCACGTAAAATAGCATGACCGCCTATTTAAGGATCCTTATAGATCGTTGATCTTTCATGGTCTCATAAAATAAAAACTATGCATTTGACACAAGAGCAATGTTTGGTAATATATTCTGTTTATTATTTCGGCATATTTTTCTCATCTGAGTAACCAAAGAAGTTTGTGCGAGGTAATATTACCCCCCCACCCCCACCCCCCCCCCCCCCTTCCCCCCAACCCCATTGACCAGCACTTCCAATATGCTTGCAGAGGAAGATATGAGAAGAAGCTTGACTTTTGACCTTTATGTGTGTGCAAGTGTGTGTGTGCGGAAGGAAAAGTGTTGTATCTAATTTCCCACAAAGCAAAGTACCAATATGCCTCATCTATTTTCCTGTCAGGTCTAAAGCTCACTGGCACCATCGCAAACTCCTTTCTCATATTCCTGCAGGTTTGGAAAATCACAGTAGCAATCACAATAACACAGTGCATGCATTTATCCAACAAGCCACGTGTTCAATGTGTGATAAACGGAACCACTATTCAGTTGAAGTTGCAGAACTTTCTAAAAATCTCTCCTATTAAAATGTTTTATATTTTTTCACAAAGAAGAGACCATAACTCAACAACGTTTAAAACAAATGGCCTACATGTGCATGAAGCACAGGACAGCACGTTGTATTCATATAATTGAAGCAGGAAATAGCATTGTTGAGATTAGGGATTGTTGCTACAAAGATATCAGACCTCACAGTTATAGCCTTGCCGTTATAGTTGAGCCAGTAGCAATAAACCAACGATTTGCCATTTTAACCGGCTGCCTTATGACTCACAGAGATTATGATGTTTCCAAACTGCGTTCAATTAGCCATGGACAGATATCACATCCCGTAATGTTAGCCATATATTGCCTGTGTGATCACTAAATAAACATTTTGTCTTCCTCGGGGTTAGCTTTAACACTTAACATTAATTACATCGAAATGTAATAATGTATTTTTGTATGTTTTAATAATAACCCATGACATAACCCCATGAAATAGCAAATCATGTATTTATCTTGGCGATAAGAGAATGTGGTCGTTACCAAACTATACGATAATGTATTCCGTGTGCAAATTTGACATAACATAATTAGAGGAAACGTATTTTGTCATTTAGATTAGATACATTTAGTTAGACTATATGCATATATCTGTATAATTTATGAAATAAGTAACAACATGTTACATATTTCGTTGGTGGTCATATGACTATTTCAATGAAAAAGAAAGGGAAAACAATTAATAGGCTATACAGCAAGTTAGAAAGTCTCTAGACACCACTGAACGATTCTTATAAATGTTTTAATAAAGACTTTCTTGATAATGCAAAGGCGCAAGGGCGCAATTCTTAATGCAAAGGGATTGAATTACATCGCGGGCCAGGCTATAAACAAGCTCTTTCAGTGCTGTGAGTTTGATAGCCAATAAAAATTAATTGTAGAACGCCAACAAAGTCATAGGTTTTGGCCTGGAACCCATAGCAGGCAATTCCCAAAGCAAGATTTCTTATTTAGGCCTATACATGAACATGCAGGGCAATTAATCTCTTAAATTACTTTTAATGAAGAGGAACTAAAAAAGCAAAAAGCCTGCTGCTCCAAATGTTTCTCATCTAAAGCGTATTCTATATCTGTTTTACGCCTATATACACATTAAGAAATTATACATTGTTGGCTATGTCCATTTTTATTTAAATTACATTATCTGGAATTTAAGCATTGGTGACCCGTAAGATTTGAGATGAATGAATATCCTGTTTTAAGCAAAAATGTTCAGGAAATATGCTATTGTGCATTCATTGGTATTATGTAATTGATTAATAATAGATTATAAATTCCCATATATATCGAAAGTGTAAGCCTAATATCTGAATAAACACATTATGTTCCCATTCGGCTAACTTCTAATGTGTAGCCCTATACAAAAACAATAGAAAACAATAGAATGCAAAACAATAGAATGCCGCAAATAATTTAAATCAATTTGACATTTTATTTCATGAAAATATGTTAATATGTAGGTCTAATCCAAATTCATACAAAAATAATCTTACTTTTGCCTAATAGAATAAACAGGCTTCAGGCTACATTTTGTTTTAACTTACCTTATATGCGAGATCTAAAGAAACAGTCCACCCTAAAACTGACTACTAATACGCTGAAGTCTAAAACCCCTTCTTTCTGTATTGATTAATAGCTCAAGTTTTGCAGGTCGATTGTTGTAAGCGTCTCAGAAAAAATGTCAAAACTGTCGTTTGATATTTGCATGGGACTGTCTATAGAGTCTGACAAACTCGGAGAGAAACAAGGCGATGAAAACACTTGGAAGTCCTGCAGAGAGATATCCAGGGCCGGGGAGTGATCACTGCTGCCACCAGATGCGCAGTCTGGGCCTATTGTTGACACGCACTCAAGGCCGGCGGGCGATGGGCCTGGAAAATGTTTCAGATTTTTGTCATTGGTGTTTGAAAGCGTAACAGTTGAGCTTTGGGCATCTCCATTGTTTCCATTCGGAGACTGTTGTGAAGTTAAGGTATTTCGGTGAAAATACCTCTCCCTCTCCAGAAGCGCCCCGGACACGCTGTTTTGTTCCGCCTGCTCAAACTCGTCCACAGCACCGTCATCTAAACACGTGTATTTTCCCTCTGTGTCACGGTTCTCTTTGCAATGGGTTTGCCGTTTGTGCTTCATTCTCCTGTTCTGGAACCACACTTTGACTTGCCTCTCTGTTAAATCCAGCAGAGCTGCTATTTCCACTCTTCTCGGCCGGCACAAATATTTGTTAAAATGAAACTCCTTTTCCAGCTCTAGAAGTTGAGTGTTGGTGTACGCCGTCCGCAACCTCCGAGATGTCCCACCACCACTTTCTGGAATATCTGGTGAACCTAAAAACACAAATAGTTAAACCATAGCGTTTTTGTGGTTGTTGTTGTTGTTGTTGTTTTTGTTGTTGTAGTTGTTGTTTTTGTTTTTAAATAAAATGCTGTTTATAATAAAACATATTTTAAAAAATAAACATAAAAAGTTAGGAAGTTAGGAAGTTAGAAAGTTAGTATAGGCCGCATCACACACAACTCGTTTGTGGGGACCAGCAACTTAACTAAAAAGATTTATGGGCCACCAGGAAGAATATGATGGCTCTGTGTGCAGGGTCGGATGAAGATTAATGTACAGCTGCTGGTCTAGGAGAAATATATCACTCTCCATTACCGTCAAACATTAACATTCTTACATTCATCACAAGTAAGCGCGTTACTTGACATTAAGATTTCCTAAATCAAAATCTTGGTAGATCTGAAACGAGCGAATAGGCAAAGGATACAATCTCAAACGCATAGCTGTAATAGTGAATCCCTGGCCAATGGACACCGAAGAACCGTAAAAAGAGGTTATTAATCATGTCTTGCCTTGGGGGGAGTAGTACGGCGAGGAGTCATTGGATGTCACTGGCGTTTGGTGTTTCTTGACAGTTTTCTTCTCCTTCATCCATGGGTATTCCGGTGGTAGGGAAGCGGCTTGCAGCGGGCTACAGTCATTCAGAGACTGTTTCGATCGGCTGTGGCGCGGGTGGCTTCCCGGGTTCAGGCTGGGAATGGTTTGCTCAAAAGGAGGAGGAATTGGTGTCGATGGTGAAAGCGTCGAGCTCTTGATTGATGAACTTTGAAATGCATCCGCGACAGGGGGAAGAGATGTCAGGCACTCAGCAAGCGACGGCTGACTGTTGATAAAACCACTTTCTCGCTCAAATTCGTAATTCATCTCCTCCCTCCTGTCTTCAGTTTTACTGTTTAAAATGTATTGGAAGAGCATAAAATAATATTCACAGATCACGTCTATGTTTATAAACTCTTAAACTGAATATAGTCGTATGGAGACCTCTATGCCATAAACTATTGCTTTCATGAGGATATGGTTGGAATTAGACCGTGTTGCTTGTCACATGATTACATCTGCCCAATGACAATTTGGGGTTTTATCAAAAGAAGCCACTGTCCTCTGTGATTGATCGAGAAACTCGGAGGGGTAACGCCTCATTCCGGGGGTAGGGGCTTCTTTTTATTTACACATTTTGGTCAGTTTGTTCACTACTGCCCCCAGACGCAGCCCGGTTTAACTGTGACATATACATAAGTGCTTCCAGACAGTGAGTGTATTTTGCAGGCGTGATAGTGTGTAGCCTACTACCAGGAGTTGCGCGCGCAACTTATAGCGCATTAATTACAAGTTGACAAGTCACAAATCATTTCAGCAGCAGCATTTACGTCTGATAACGACGCCCAGAGTCTTTATTAGCTCAACTCGTTAATCTTCTGGCTTCTTGAAAGTCTTACAGTGCAAGGAAGGCTGAAGTCTATCTTGGATTAAAATAATTGTTTTATATTATAGGCCTAATTATCTCATTTTAATAGGCTATAGATAGATAGATAGATAGATAGATAGATAGATAGATAGATAGATAGATAGATAGATATAGACTGCATTAAACCCCATTAAGAAAAATATATGATAAAATTCTACGTCATAACAGAATTTTGCAGTTTACTCTGTCTAGCTTCATATTCTATATGATGAATACATTATTTTTTTTAGCATTATATGCGATATAGGCCGAAATATAGCCATATAGGATGTGCCAATGTGTTAAAGAGAAGGGATAAGAAGCTCTGGCCGTTTATTGCTTAGACTAAACAAAGAGCTCTAGCTCACTACCCGTGATCAATCTTGCTCACCAAATGGTCTGACAGCCCCGTGCCCTAAGAACGCATTTAAACCATCTAACACTCACTAGATCATATGGCCAGGAAGAGGAGAAGCTATATGCTTAAGAGGAAATTTCGATTAAGAAACGTCTTTGTCTTGCTTTGGTAAAACACAGATTAGAGTGGTATTGCCGTTGGATTAGTCTCATATTTACGCATTCGTTATTCTATCGAAATTACATTCTACTGCTTTTTTCGATTACCAAAGGACAATATTGACGCAGAAAACACCAGAGAGGATTGGAATTTAGCCTACTTTGTTAGTGGTATAGGCATGTAGAAGCGACGTCTTGAGTTTATTGTTTGTTGAGGTGAGTGGGTGTTGGCATTTTGCAGATATCCCATTCAGTTCCATGGCTCTACCTTCAGTGATTTCGCAAAGGCGTCGTTTTGTTCTATCAGAAGATTCAATCTTACTAGGCCTATAGCTAATATATTTACCTTTGAAATAGCCTATAGGCCTACTATAATTTTCCAGCATTGTGTGACAGATTACAGTATTTAATTAACCAGGCCGTTATATGTTAACATATGATAATATAAAGGCTAAAAATATCAAGCAATCTTCTAAACATGTGCAATGTATTATATAAAATATATTATTCAGAGTGAGCTCATAGTCTATTTTACTTGAAAGACTATATGCTACTGTCTCTATTGTAGACTATAACCAAGATCATATATCTGTCTATCTTCAACGACTAACGAAAGATATGCTTTGTTATTCAATGGTGTGCACATTATAGGTGTTTGAAAATTGCATATTTTGAGGCTATTTAAAGACAACAAACAATAAAGGCTATGCCTATTCATTTGAAATAGGCCTATTTAAAATATATATGTTGGTACGTGTGAAAAACAACCAATTTCAAATTATTAAAACGTTTGACTGGCTTGGCACCTTTTGTTTTAACGAATGAACGAACGCAAAGAAAGTGCGTGGGTGAGCTGCTAGTAAGCCCGTCTGCCGTCTGTTAATATCGGACATCTGGAATATAGCAGCACAATACTGCTCACTAGGGTTTTTTTTCTTCGATGACCTGTCATTCAGGCGGAAAAGCATAGACGGTACTATATTGAGCTATTTTTATTATTACTAATGTGTACAAAAACAACCCCCTGGAAGATGACCGAGTTACTCTGCCAGTGTATCACTAAATGATGATAATAGCTAGGCCTATGTTGTCTTTATAGCCTATTTATTTATACAGATGATCTGTTCTTTAAAACGCTGAAAAGGAAATCTAAAATCAAGAGGTGTGTCTGTGTGCCACAGTTTCTCAAAATAAGAAAATAAAGCTAAATTTAATCTTAATGCCTCACCCCATGCACCCCAAAACATTAAATGTAGGCTAGTTATGTATACTTTTTGACCTGTTGGGATAGCCCTTCACGCTAAAGGTGGTATGGCTATTTGTGGAATAATTAAGGATTCAGACTATATTAATTTGAATGAAAATCTAATTACACATGGGCAGGTATGTTTTAGGGTTCTCCATAAACCTTAACATCAAGCAAATTATGTATCTATTTTAATGAAGTATGTATTTAATCTACACTGTCTGCCCTATTTGAACAATGGAAGATGTTGGTGCATAAGGATTCTAGCCAGATCATCCATATAGGCTATACTTCAAGTGTAGGTCTAAGGCTGTAGGCTGCTGTGTCTGAAGACACACAACACTACACACAGCAGACAGGAAAACAGTCTGCTGTGTGTGAGGGTGTGTGGGGGTGGGGGGAGAGATGGGAGGTGGAGTGTTTGCCTGAAGTTCTTTAAGGCTATGACCTGGACGTTGAGATTCAACCATGGACAAGGCTACTTTCATGTGTAATGTGTGTTCTGTGTGAACATAATATACTCGCTAAACTCCATATTATTAATAAAGGTCTATTTTGTTGATATGTACATGCATATTCTTTCAGTTTCTGGTCAATGTATGTGTCAATGTCTGAGCTTCCTAAAAGGAATCACAGCCTGGGCTGATAAAACAACCTGTCACTAAATTAGAATAAAAATCTGTAAGTTTACCTGACTCAAAATCATTATGAAAACATAGAGGCTATTAGGCCTATTCAGTCGTCTTACTCTGAGGCTCAAGATGCACCGAACAACCCACCTCTTCAAATGTCTTCCCAGACTCAACACCTCCCTCCATATTTACATGCTGACTGACAGGGGTCTAGTGGTGAACAAAGCCATGTGCATGCCCACACCAATTATGCCTAGTCTATACTGTAAGCCATGTGCTAGCTAGATATAAAAGTGTTCAGTGAAATATACTGTATATCTTAGAGCTAAATACAAGCTCAGTGTTGTCAATGTGTTGATACATTTGTCATATTGACATCATGATATGCTAACTTTGAGGCACATATTTGTTATATGCTCCAGAGTAAGGCCATATCATTTTATGTCAGCTGTCTAGTTCTGAGTGCTATACTGACTTCTAAAATAACCTAAACATGTATTCCTTAAAAAAAAAAAAATGTTAAATGACTAAAACGTATCCACACTGGTCACAGGGCCTAAATAGGCTATGTCTAAGATTTAGGCTCATGTAGCCAATCAATTTCACAATAAAAACCAACATATAGCTGTTGAAGACACTCACCAGGCCAACTGGATTTCTTACAACAATTGAATGTGCATTAGATTTTCCGTGAAACATCAGCTGACACTGAAACAGCGATGGAGGCAGGGAATGTTTGTTCTGTCTTAGTTTCAATAATAATAATAATAATAATAATAATAATAATAATAAGTATCAAGTTCTTATTTAAACCCACTCATAGCGTTCTGACATTTTCCATGACGATGAGTGAGATGCTCTAGTACACGCATTCGGGCCTGCGTCAAACTTCGTTGTGTTTAGGCCTATACTATAAATGCTGTTTTCATTCCTTGAATAATATAGGATATAGGTTATATGATTACAATACAGTTTGGCTGTTCTTATTGTAGCCTATATATTCAGGTATCATTATTTGACACGGGAGAACGCCTAAATTAAACATAACACCACACTTCGCACCTTAAAGCATTTACTTTAATGAACCAAAGTGTAACAAAACATGGGTAGTTTGTGAATACGCCAGTGCGATCAATAGTGGTCTGTAGTTGAGTACTTATTGGCCAGTGTACTGTATGTATTGTTCTACAGACAAACCGCTGCCGCCCCCTGCTGGCAAGATGACAACAGCAGCGAAATATTTCCTTTACAAGCTCCATCAAGGTAGACGAGACGTTATTACATTAATAACTGTTGCCAGTACCACCAAACACGTCCATTGTTTTAGTTTTAGTTTTAGTTTTTTTTTAGTTTTTTAGTTTTTTTTTTTGTGATTGTTTAGGATTTTTACATTTCAGATTAAATAATGAATATAATAATGTTTATAGTCCAGGCGACAGTTAAATTCATATGGAAAGGTATTCTGAAACTGCATGCTCAAAGACTCAACGGCCTCTTGTGCTATACTAAATGAAACAGCAAACGGGTGTTATAGCAGTGCGACAGGGTGATTGTTGTTAGACAGTTGTAAAGTAATTAAAAGGAAAAATCACAGACGGCCTGACAAGCCTGGAGTTTTATGGAGGCTCATGGATTTAAACCTTCCAAGACAGTGACATCTGCATACTGACTTTCCTACCCCCACCCACGGTATGCCATTTTTTAAGCCCATAGCAGACATGAATGTTGCATATTTGACTATTTGCCAAAACCTTATTAGAAATGTTTAACGACTGCTATCATTTTCAGCCACAAACACCCTCGGCGAATACACTTTTTATTCGCTTGACACGTTATAAACAGTCAAACCTGTGATTGTGGTTTAATGTATTGTGGAATGCCAAACCTTTGAATATGCCGAAGCATTTCATATTCATGCAGTGATGAAGAATGCATGCCACACATAATACAAGCGAAGAGGGAAGCTTTGCTTGATAATATGTTTTGTTTGTAATCTTCAATTGGAGAACGTTTTGGAATGCTATATGATATATGTCGTGTGTTATTATATATTGTTACCCTGCACATTGTAAAGCCTATACTAAATAAATGGTGCTTGGTTTAAGCCAGTCGTTTGGTTAATATGCCTATATAAACGAATCGTAACTAAAAACATAAAACACATAAAACATAATCTTGGTAAAAATATAGACGTGCGCATTTTAATATTTGCCTGATATTTGTGGCGACAGAAACAACAGTGCATGGGCCAACACGGCCTCTTTCAATGCTATACTGGAGCACGAGGGCCTATATCTTGCGGTTAATGCATTACTTATTTGTAAATGATAAACGAGATTTTAAGATATGTGATATGCAAACTATTTTTATTTTTATTTTGGATTTTAAGACGAGGTATTTCAAGTGTGCACAATAGCTAATACACGATTTTCACAAATAACCTACAACAAAACTTCCTATCATAAAAATATGTGGTTGCAAACAAAAAAGACAATAAGAAAAGAAAACTATTTAAATAACTTACTCTTATTATGTAAATAGGTAGTTCAGGTAGTCAAGGCAATTACATTTTCACAAATAACTTTAGGTACCATGCAAGGGACAAATTATCCAATTGACTAGGCTAGGCTACAACACATCTGCACAAATAGTATATCACTTAACATTAGCTATAGAAAACGATTTAGCACATTTTATAACAACACAAGTACAACAAAGCTATACGTGTAACGGGGCAACATATTTCATAATAGAACGATTTTTTTCAATTTCGTTGTCGAAAATGCTTTAATTCAGCTATCAGTGCAAAAAACTCAATTGTCTCTTCGTCGGTCTTTGGTTCCTTTCTTCATTTTCATCCTGCGGTTTTGAAACCATATTTTGACCTGTCTCTCCGTCAGATTCAGCACTCTTGCCACTTCATATCTACGATCCCGTGGAAGATACATATTAAACAGAAATTCTTTTTCCAGTTCAAGAATTTGATGTTTTGTGTATGGACATCGTTTTTTTCTGGTCGACTTTGCGTGAAGCCAGTTGGTAGAAGGATTATCTAGAATTTAGGGTAAAAAACAGGACATACCATTAAAATATCACTGACATAGCTGTTCCACTTTGAAATGTATAGTCCCAAAGTTTCCATGGCCTTTATTTCTTAATAGTGGTCTATAATTGTTAATTCCTGCGGAATTAGTGTTTTTTATGAGTGGAAAAGAGTTATGTATTATATATATATATATAAACTATGGCTATACTATAATGGATATATATAGCCTATAGGCTACCCATATGGTATATGGATGATGTTTGCAAAAATACAATTTGTTATCCATGAATAAACTTGGCCTGCAACACCGGACAATTCAACTTTTGCATTTACGAACACATAAAAATGCTTCTACGTCAAATATATAGCCAATGCAGAATCCAAAGCAGAATTTGTCAAAAACATTCACCAAGAGAAAGAGAAAAAACTGCTTACTTGATTCTTTTTCAGTGCTTTGTTCTGTCGGCGAGCTCTCGCCCGTGGGTTTAGATGATGTGGGAGTATCACACGTAATCTCTGTAAGAGAAGTCCCGTTTTCAATGTCAGACACAAGAGGTGTGTGCGTTTCGAGAGTCGTGCAGTCACCACCCCCAATGAGGGGTTCGGATTTTATATCATAATGTATAGTTGTGGACGGTAATCCGGTTAAACACAGGGACGCAGAAACTGGATCCAACGTCCAGGAGCGCGCAAACATCCCATCTATATCTCCTGTTGTGTAATGGTGATGCATGTAGGTCGGCGTTGCCGTGCTTGGAGGATGGCTCGAGATGGGACTCCAAGATGCACCAAAAATAGCAGATTTCGCCTGCAAAGGGAAGGATTCTTGTCCGCCATATTCAGTTAGCATCGTCTGCCCCGCCTGTTCAACCGCGCCAGCTGAGGAGTATCTAGGTGCCATGTCCTCTTGGTCGGGAGGAATACGCGAGTCAACATAATAGCTTGATCCCAATGTCGACATGTCAAAATGGAAAAGCACCCCTTCTATATTTAGAAAAGTCGTTTCATTAGCCTGCGTCTGCAGCTGGAGCTCAATGCGTCCAGCAAGTTGAACCTTGCCCAACACTGGATAGGGCGCCCCAAACACGTGACCGTGGGACAGAAGAAAAAATAATAAATCAGCCTGCACGCTGAACTAAATGGCCACCATTTTCCCCATCATATTTTAATAGCAAAACCATACGCCTTTATTGGGAGATACTTCGTTTTACAACCAATAAATGTTGTGATTTTTGTCAAGAGATCTTCTGTTAGTGATATCACACAATTGTTGTAAAAGGCAAGGATCAAACCGCTGCCTATACAGATGTGACGATATAAGACTAGGCTATACTTTACAAATAAACGGTTTATTAGGCCTAATAATCTATAGGTGATTCTAACACGATTTTAAGTATGGCTATATCAAATATTAAGGCTAAAAGCAAAAATAAACCGTATGGGATTTATTTTTTAAGGAAAAATTGCCTCATGCTTATAGGTCTAAATAATGTCTACATATATGTATAAATATGCCCAAATTAGATTCATAATCAAATAAAAGGATTTATAAAAAGAAAATGCAAGAATTTGCCCATGTTTAGAATACAAATATTGGATATTGCTGGTTTTAAATAATGGTAGAAAATCTCAATTTATCGACCAAAAATGCACGTGTGTATGTATCGTCTTGTCTACTTTGAAGGCAATCAAAAATGGAATGTGATGCGAGGCTATTTGAGTGCTATAACAGTCTAACGTTTTATCACGGGCAATTCGGTTGTTTTTCTTTAGGGGTTGTAACCTGGCTGTCTATCTTAATACCAGCAATAAAGCCCCGGCTTTGTGTCCATTCTATGGCGCAGGCAGACGCATCCGGCGCTTCTAGAGGTGTGCATGGGAACGTTCTTTTGCACAGGGCTTTGGGTAGACTGCAATGATCATAACCGAGGCCTTGTCTGCACTTCCTCTCCCTACTGAGCAAGTAGGGAGAGGAACAATTAAATGAGGATTTAATTGTTTTATCGTTTTTATATAATGGACATAGCAGATAATATAACAGTATAGTATAACACATAACAATATGCTTTAGCTTAAGATCTACGTGTATTTGGTGATATATCCTATGTCGGTAAATTGCAAAGAAAGGGATCCATATTTGAAGAAACGACGAATTGCACTGTGGTAATCAAGGCAGTTTCGCGTTGTGGGAGGAAATACAAAAGCCCAACAACATGAGACTACCTAAATTACTCAACAGCCTGCTCTTCTCTCGTATATTAAGATATTAATTAATTGAAATGTATAGTTTTAAAATATCTAAATGAGTCCCATCCTTTCATAGTTTACATATACATTCTATTTAAATCCTTAATAATACCATCAATTTTCGATATTCAGAAATCGATATTCATGCAGAAGATTTTACGCACGTTGTGCAAATGCAACAATTACAATAGCAAGTTCTTAAACATGGTTAAAATATCAGTAAACTATTATTACTACTAAAATATTTGATTTTTTTTCTATTTTGCTGTTTAGTTGCATAAGTGGGAATATGAAAATCCAGTTTTTAGCAATACCCTATATCCCTGCAAACAAAACAGAAATATTTGGTTATTGTCTCAAATGCCTCTGTAACATGGCTTTAAAGAGCTATATAATGTTTAACGTGCAAAAAGTAAAATATTCTAATATTATATTTTATAGTGATATTATTAGGCTATATGATATAAATTATTAGGGTTTATGTTACATAATAATAGCCCGCAAAACAGCTTGTAGCCTATGAGAAATTTTTAATGTGAATGTAAAACACTTTTATAAGCAATAAAACATGTACAGTTGAAAGGGATGCTTTTATTAATTTGACCAGCAAAAGTGTGCAAATATTTATGAAACCACTTGGGTTAATCAGCTGATAACGTTCTATATTACTAAAACATAAACAAAATGCAAATGCTTACTCCAACATGCAAAGTCAGATTGAATTTATACAATATTTACAAGCCAAGCCTCTGAAGCATGACATCTTGGATTTTTTTTACACAATACATTGTAACCGTGTTCATTTATAAATACATATGCAGGACAGTTTACACAGATGTGAAAATAACGGTGTAAAAGAACAACAATTGAATAAGTTAGCAAGTAGGCTATTCAACGTACACTCTCACAGTTGAAGGTTCTGCGTTCTATACAGGCGCCCTTGCCATTGATGGAGGAGGGCGCCAAAGACCACACAGTCTCAAGAAAAATTGAAGTTGTTGGAAAGCTCCCGAATTCTATTTTCCCGGCTCATTTTTTTCAGTTTCATCCTCCTGTTTTGGAACCATATTTTAACTTGCCTGTCAGTTAGGTGTACGCTGCGGCTGATCTCAAGACGACGCTCTCGAGTCAAGTACATGTTAAAGAGAAACTCTTTCTCCAGCTCCAAGGTTTGGTGCTTGGTGTAGGGGCAGCGCTTCTTTCGTCCACTCTTAGCTGTAAGCCAAGTGGCCGTGCTTTCAACTTTACCGACTCCTATAATGAAAGTAAAACAGGCAATAAGACACAGCTGTGACAAATAATATTAAATTTATAGAATATGCTATAGAGTCCTTCCAGGATCTCCAATGCAATTTAAAAGTGCCCATTTCATTAGGTTACATTGTGAGCGCATGATACAGGGCTGCATGCTATGTTGCTCCATATAACGTTGCAGTGTTTTTATGTGGTCATTTGGTCTACATGTAATCATAATTTTAAAATAACCATTAGCTGATGGTGTTTTGTTTGTTTGGAAAGTTACGCACAACAAATGTGCATTTCAATCAAAGTTTTTACTTTAGACCGCTGCTCATGAGTCACTAAATATAGCTGAACACAGATTCCACAGCCTAGCCTATTACGCATTTATGAAGACATAAAACTTAGCCTACAGTCTGCTGAAATTATGGCTATGCATTTTATAGGAGCACTTTTAAGGACATCGGCATTGGGCAGATGGAGCCTGGATTGGCCTAACTGTTCCTCGTCACGAAATAATAAAAGCACACAGAGGTTGAAACACAAAGACAGCACTCTGGTTCAATATCCAATGTCACAAGGAGACAACTCGACCTCATGAATGGCATGGGATACTGTATCGTCCTATTGCTATTAATACACAAGAAAGCAAACAGCACGTCGATAGACAATCCCACCCAGCCTAAACGAATATCTTGTTTTTCGAACATTTCGATGGGCCCCTTTAGAGTTCTTCACCTTTGTCAGCTTTTTCTTTGCTTTCAACGCAAGCGTGTGTGGGTTCGGGCAAAGGCGGGCTGTCCGACGAGAGGCGCGTGTCCTCGTCTTTAGCAGCGTGGCATGGCGCAGGAACAAGCGCCTCCTCACTCTCCCTTCTGTCGGTCTCTTCGGAGTTACCAGGCTGCGAGGTGTCGAAACGGGAAGGTCGTTGCAAAGCAAAGTGAGTCACATTTGGCTGAACGTCGTTATAAACCTTGGGAGACGTAGAATATATCTGGGACAGGCGGAAGTACCCCGGAACAGGCACATTGCCGCTGGTAACGGGGCAAGATCCAAGCGTTGCCCGTGAATATGAGATGTCATCTACAGTCGTTCCTTTAGGGCATTTTTCGGTTTCGTAAAGACAATAGGCGTTCTCCTCTTTTATGCTTGGAGAGAAAGAACATTGAGCCATATGCTGGCTACTGGGCTGTTCACCGCGACACGACCTCGACGTCTCAAACCAAGCATCCATTCCAGGAATATATGTCCCAGATGATGGTATCATAGTTTGAGGACCTGGCTCCGTGCGTTTACCAATACTGGAGAAACAAGAGCCAGAGAGTCCATAGGAATAGTCTGCCGACGGTGGAAAATACACCCCGTTGCTTTGGTAATACTGGGCACCGCTCTCTGTTCTGATGTTGATTAAAGAGTCGACGAAAAACGAATTTCCAGCTTGATTGTTGGGGCATGTCATCGTTGTAGTGTAATTTGCAGGAGGATGATAGCCCTCACCGGCTGACATTTCTTGTGCAAAACATGCCGAACATAATTACTGATACACACGCTTCTTACTTTAGCTTACAGCCAATTAAAACTGAAGGCGAAAAGAGACTCCTCCCATTCGAAGCACGCAGTTTCACTGTCACATATATTTTGTTTCAGGAAAAGTAAAAAAGGATAAATGTGGAGGAGATATTGGTGCACCAAGACTTAACATGCATCACCCTCGTGCAAATCTAGGTTTCTGAAGAAGCCTATCCATTTGTGCCAATCTCGTTAAAAATTAAACAGTGACGCACAGTTGGAAAGTCATGAAGGTATGCTCCTAACAGTTTGGTCTATGTCATATAATGCATAACGTTATTGCACATTTTAAAGCACTGTAAAAACGAAGTGTTCTTGTGTACACGTAAGAAGCCTAGGTACATCTAAAAAATCGAGCATATAAGTGCTACAGGCTTTTTGGAACGGCCACCTATTGTTTTGTGTTGAACTAGACCTACCAATTCTGAATTAATTAAGTAATCAATTAATTAATTATCATTATTTTTGTATGGGTTACTATAGCTATGAAGTTATGATTACATAATTTAATTAATTTAAGTCCGTATGTCAAGTGAGTTGCAAAGTATTATGTGTTGCAGTAGGCCACTAAGGAAAGCACGCAGCGCAAGCAAGAAAAATAAATGTGCCACTTGTTTTATTTTATTTAGGATAATATATTCCTTAAAGCAATCATTGTGTCTACAATACTTTCATATTTTAATTTCTTTGTTTCCTGGATTGACAGAGATCTATCAATCGTGTAAATCCGCATAAACTATTCTTCTTGTGCAGCAAACTGTTTATTAATAAACTAACATTAAATATGAATTATTATTGTCTATCTATCTATCTATCTATCTATCTATCTATCTATCTATCTATCTATCTATCTAAAGCAACAAAACAAAAAAGACAGCAAGAGATCAGGTATAGGCTATAGCCAATTATAACAAAATATTTAATGATTGGCTAAGTTATGTGATATGGTCATGTCATTTTTTTCTAGAATGTTTTTGGTATTAGAAACGCTGCCTTTTCTAACATAAATAATAAAACGGGGTTTAATAAATAGCCTGAATTTGGAAGAGTTCCTGAAATGTATAATCTCCAATGTTCTTTGTCCTTTCAAGCCGTATTTGATAGATCCGTATAGACGCATGCAGGGTATACCTCGTCAAACTAAAGATTGTCAAAATACATAATAATACAGGACTCAAACGAGTGAACTGCTCCAATAGAATGTAATTATTTACTTTTTATTGAATTATTATTCATTGCTTGTTTTTAAAAACGACAGAATACGAAAATAAAAATTGTTATGGTGTAATGGTCTGAAGTGGAGTTAAAAATGTGTACCATGCAAATTACGTTGTATACCAGTTTAATATTTTCTTAAATTCTGAAGACCATTTTATCTTGCTTTATTCTTTATTCTCTGTGGCACTCTTTCACTGTCCATTATCTCAAAATCTCTCTCTTATAGGTTACAACTAATTTGATACAATACGCAACAACATAATAGCAATAAATAACCCATAATTGTCTGCCTTGTGATACTTCTAACATATTTTACTAGACTATAATAACGCCGTGCAAGTGTAGTAACAAACTGTTGAGAACATGTACTAATGTATAATTTAGTTTCTATTAGACACACATGCACCTAAATGTATATTATTTATGTATACGTATGTAGAAATAATTGACCTACACCATTAGGCCTGTAAAAGCAGAGCTGGCTGCAAAACGTTTAAACTATCCGTACAATGTTGAATATATCTGGAATCATCCCAGTTTCTTAATCAACAATGGCAAAAACGAAACAATCTCGAAACAGTTTAATATATACCTATCTAAAATGTAGGCTATGCTTTTGAAGTTCAATTGTTGACATTGATTTGGTTATTTTGCTCAACTTAATATTTGAATATAATATAATAAATATAATAAAACTGTCTCATTCTCAACGAAGACCTATACACTTTATGACCTATAGTTTTATACAATTCCAAAATATATTTGAAAAGGACACGATGTGTTGTTTTCTTACCTTACCAGAAAAAAATCCAGGAGGTTAGCTGTTTTGATGCAGCCGTACACTGCTTCCGTATATTTCAATTTACGGTAATGACATTGATCTGAGGAGCGCCACCCAGTGGAATCAACACGCAAGGGCAAATGGCAAATACTGTATATTCCTACCACGGTAACACACTGAAACAAATGAGGCTGAAAGGTCCGCGAACACAAGCTTTCAATGCACCCAGCCGTTGTTTTCAACCCCTTAGTCACAGTTAATAACCTTGGTCTCAGACGGTTTATTGCACTACACTCCAAATGCTCCAGACGAATACGCGTTTTATGGCCAAGTTGCTGGAGCAACTGGGAGGATGTGCCGCAATCAAAGCGAAATTCCAGGGAACCTCACAGGATGCGCGGGACAACGGCATCACAGCCCATATTAGCTGATGGCATGCCATTGTTGTTGTTTTTACAGTCTACAACGTGACATGGAACACACTGATCCTTATTAATTACATTAACTGAGATGGACAAATCTACAACGGCACGTCAAATGTGTTTGGCAATTTTGTTTCAGGAACAAGTTAACAAATGCGTTTGTCTGACAGCATAGCCTAAATATTATATGCCTACATGTTAAGTCAAAATGGGGCGACGTTGTCCTTTAAATGTTAGTCCGGTTACAACCATTTTATGAGCATCATATCTGATTTCTAGTGTTGGGGATTAGAAATAAATGGGCATATATATCAAACATTTGATACTATTGGAGTGCAAATATATTAAAGAAAATGAAGGGGTTATTTTTCATGGTTTCACTCTTTATCGAGGGATTTAGCTCGGTGATATAGGTGATGATGTTCACTGGTGACACAAGACGCAGAAATTTATATGTAACAGTATTTGTTTGGCGTGGAACAGCTGTCAGGTCAATAAATGTGATATTTCTATAATGTGTTATATATGGCTACATGCATGTTGTAAGCAGTATAAACACTATTTGTTCTATCGTACATGGAATAAAACTTAACTTAACTAACATTTGATATAACATCCAGCATGAACTTTTAACGAGTGTTCACGTCCAGCAACACAGTGTTTTTTTTGTAATATAAAAACACACAATATTTGTTTCAGACGGTGTGGCTGTATTTGCACAACAATAATCATAAAAACAGATTTACACATTTTCAAAAGAGATGTGGAAACATGTTGCGGCCAAACGTTGTTGTGCGTGCATATGCTGTAAGATACTTTTGAAGACTTGGTCAAGAACATTTGTTTTTATAACATTGAGGCTTTAGAATCCATACAGATATAGCCTATACAGAAATAACGGTTATGCTTATGGCAGAACGTTTATTTAACCGCAAACTAGGCCTACATTGCACTTCGTTGGCTCACAGGCAATATACTACTACTACTACTACTACTACTACTACTACTACTATTATTATTACTATTATTATTATTATTATTATTATTATTATTACTACTACTACTACCAATAATAACAATAATAATAATAATAATAATAATAATAATAATAATAATAATAATAATAATAATAATAGGTTAATAAATAGGTCTACTTGAATGTTATCTGCAATGGAAAATAATCTCCATATGCCTCAGGTAGGCAAACCGTATCAAACCATGGGCCGCATGCCAGTGAATGTCTTTTTTCTGTTTTATAGCAGAGGGTTTGTGGTATAGTACTGTAAACGGTCTCTGTTCAGCTTCTTCTCTTTCATTCTCCTGTTTTGAAACCAAATTTTGACCTGGCGGTCTGTCAGGTTCAGCATTCTGGAGAGTTGGAGACGTTTCTCTTTGTTTATGTATACGCTGAAAAAGAATTCCCTTTCGAGTTCTCTTATTTGATATTTCGTATACGGGCATCTTTTCTTGCGTGTCCTCTGTCCATCTGAAACACAACAAACATGGCGTCAGCTTGGCGTATGGCTACTCGATTTCTTGCTTTAGCGCCAAAATATTACATTACAATAACATGAACTTAATACTTTTTGTTCAAAGGGACACGCCGATATTAGAAGTCATAAACTAGGATTTGAGAGTGTAAGTGTAAACTTCCTCGGGGAGGCCTACTGGGCCAACTGAATAAAAAAGTCCACTTGATAATGACATATTGGTATAGGCTTGCATATCGGAAATTGGCATTGGGTGCCTTGAAATCAGAGATGCCTTATTATTTAGAAAGCGATGAACATTTGAACAATAACATATTAATATATTTGAAGTCATATAATCTATATGCCTATACTGGATTTAATTTAATTAATGTTTGGCAAATACATATTTCTGAACTTTACATATATAAATTATTAGAACCGTGATCTAAATAATGAACTTGCAAATCCAGACTACCTTGTAATCGTTTAAATAAATTCTAATGTCGGCCTAAAACCCCTTTTAATTAAATTATTTTTTCCATTAATATAAACGCATCATGTTAGGCTATATTCTGGTTACCAAATGTAGCCAGACCTTTGCGTAAGACAACCATGTGTAGAAGACAAGAGAGACAAATATGTGTGTGCATACAGTATATAAAATAACGGAAAACCTGACGGAATTATTACGTTAGACTAAATGCGTATAGTATTCACGGCCAATTTCAATCCCAAGCACGTGATCTTGCCGTTTATAACAAAGTTTTGTTAGGGCAAATCTGCAGCCCCACCATAAACCTCATGTGCTTATAAAACTGCATATAAAAGCTTTAACGGCAGCATGTTAGAATTTTCTCTTTCTCAAATAAGTATAGGTCTCTCCAGGGCTACTTACTGCTGCTCTTCGTACATTTGGCTTCATTGTTGCCGGAGGAGGGCTTTGGGCTGCAGCTCTCCTCGCTTTGCATTCGGTCTGCCGCATCACCACTCGTGTCCGAGTTACCCGCCGGAGCTGTGTTTACTTTGTCAGACGTGTCCTCGGAATGTTCAGTTGCTGTGTTTTCTGCATTACCGTATGCAGTGTCGAAAAACTGGTCGAATGCATGTGGTAACACGCCGTTTCTCCCAACGCCCGGTGCACCGTAGAAGCTTGACGTTGGATTTGAGCTCGACTGGCAAACAGTGGGATTGTTTTTCACGAATATCTCCCCGAGTGAAGTCTGGCTTGTCAAGCCTTCCCTGTGCACGACGTCCTCACCATAGCAATGTGATAGGCTTCCTCTGTGGTGCCATTTACTTGAAGTATCAATGCCGTAGTCTCTAAAAGCTATATCTCTTACGGATGGGACCTGAGGCAAAGTTGACGATTGGTACGAATATGACATGGGACAGGAAGATTGACTCTGGCTCAAATAATGAGGGAGACTTGAGAAGTCTGTCCCGGAGACATAATATGTGCAGCTAGGCAAATACATATTAGACCCAGAGATTCGCTCATCAAAATCCATATTCCTGTGTGCCACCCGTGCCTATAATAATCCTCCCATAGTTCCGCTGTGGCGCTGTGCTCCAGACACTTTGAGGCAGATCAGTAGAGCAGAAATTCTTACGCGTATGGCTGACGTGGGGATCCATCTCAATCCGTTCCTGAGGGCTAAAGCCATGTGACCACTGGCAGAAAATGACATACGCCTCAAATGATGTGGGTTAAACACGACCCAATGGATGTATACTATAAAATAGGCTAATGAAAAAGAAACACTTTGAGATAACATTTTGCTATTTTCTTTTCCTGACTGTATAGGTTATTTAAACGAATTCACTGCTAAATCACTATAGGCTAATATGTTTACACCAACATTTTAATAGAATAACCAATTAAATAAGACAACCAAGTAAGAGCACATATGCCAAGAGGCTTGAATCCCAAAATGTTTCAGGATAATCCTTGTACCATAACCTTAACCTTAGAGGAGCCGTTGCCAATAACCTTAACCGTAAACAACGACGAAGAAATAACGAAAAAAAAAAACAGAAAAAACAAATCAAACAAAACCAGTTGAACAAAACATGCCTATCTCGTTTAGCTCTGGCACTGGGTCGTTGTGTCACAGTGAATGTAATATTGCTCAGGCTATATATAGGCCAATCTGTTCCACCAATGCAGTGAAGAATGATGTGAGTGATACTGAGTCGTGGTGCTGGTTTTAAATTCATCATGACAAACTGGAAACAAAAATAAAGCAGTGGAAATACTGGCTTGGTTGTGCCGTATATGTTGATTGTTTGGACGAGCATTGCTGGTCAGGAGGACACGCACATTGTACAATTTAGGAAGGTTACTGAAACCAGAGCAGGCTACGCCTGTATCATGCACGACCGTGAAGGCCATTATCACCATTTTCATTTGATATAAGGAATAGGACGCTTAAGGTTCGCTCAACAAGGTTTGAATTACAAGCCGGGTTGCGCCTGCACCTGAACTAGAGTAGCCTACACACACTACACTGATTAATTAGCATTGAGGAAATACACACATGGATGCACCCACATGCACCTCGAACATTGGAAATAACACATTTGAAATAACTCGTTATTGACGGACAGCAGACTCTTCTTTTGATAATTCTTACTTAAATGTTAATATAGCCCATGTGCAAACCCGCTCGCACCTATCACTTGCGTATGTTACATCATAATATTACAAAAATATATATTGATAACTCCTGCTCTAGCACGTTGTTATAGGATATTAGACATTATCTTCGATACTTGAATGCCATAGGCCTATAGGCTATAGCATTGATGACATGATGCTAACAGAATGTTATTTCCTTACGAAAGCTGGGTGTGACAGGCTACATCTATTGACAAATGTGGTAATTGTAAGTAGTTTTTGGATAAATGCGTTGCTAAATGCTGTAAATGTAAATGTAATCATTTATTAGGCTTATGTATATGTGTTTATGTGAAGTAGGCCCTTTCAGTGGTGCATATGCCGACGTGCGATGGATATGCCTTAGGTCTAAATTCTTTTTTGAAGTAACCTCTGGCACTGCATGCGTAAAACTGAATGGTCATCACCAAGAATAGGACAGAATATCACAATGGTGCGATTCCTTGTTGTTTATTATTAATATAAAATCACATTTAACTGTTTGTCTCTACCGAGGCACTTGACAACAACATTTTGGTTATTAGCCTATTATTTGTAATTATTAGCATATATGCCTATTTGGGAGAAATAACTTTCTGGAATTTTGTAATTAATTGCACGTTCAATGACAATTCAAATTGTCTTCTATGTTTCATTTTTGTCGATTACTTAAATTAGTATTTGAATGTCGTTATTTTTCACATATATATACTTAGCTAATTCTGTAAGTTGGTTTGTTCATCTTATTTTGTTTGCCATTGCACTTCAGTGAATAATAAAGTGAATAGCAATATAGCCTTATGTTTTCTCTGACTTGAGGCTGCTAATCTAAAGACTATATAAAATGGCAAACGTTTTTTATTCAGTTTTGCATTTCAAGATTATTTCAAGATTTTTTGCTTTTACTTATAGCACCTGACAAACTGACAATCACAACACATTTCCGGTTATGTTTTCATGTTAAAGTAAGTTTCATAATAGGCCTGTTATAAAAATAAATGTCAGACAGAATGTAAAGAGTGAGGCGTTTGTATTTTGTACATTTGCAGATAAATGTTGACATGGGAATTAGTAGGCCTATAAACATATACAATAAAATAGGGTAATGCATTATATAACAATACAGATTTAGTATATTAGAATTGTGTGTCAACAATATTCAACTTCTTGAAGAATCAAGAAGGCATTTTTGATCAAGAATATATTTAATCAATTATTTAAGCTTCACAATACAGATAAACTTGAAGTAAAACAATATGTGATCGAGTATTAATAAAAATAGCAATGTTAATAGTCTATATTATTAATTTCGCCAAATTTTCATACTCTCAAATTTATAAGACCTTTTTGGTAAAAAGTGTGTTTCTGAACAATTTTATTGACCTGACAGCTGTTCCAAGCCAAACAAATACTGTTACGTATACATTTTTGCGTCTTGTGTCACCAATGAGGTTTTAGGAATAGTGCATTATCACGCCCTTGAGTTAATGAAACAATAAAACCAAAATATGACATATTCTAACGACACAGGTAATTAATTAATCAAGATAGTGTACTGACAACATAAATCAAGTTCTAGAAAGAATGGCTTTTGTCAAACGAATAATATAGGCCTACATCATTTAAATGGACATAAACATTGTCAAGTTGAAAGTGAATATACTGTGTGTGTCTGTCAGTCATCTAGTCTGCCTGTCTGTCTCTCAGTGTCTGTCTCTGTTTATCTTTGTGTGTATGTCCTTGTGCCTGCATACCTGCTATCAGAGCAAATATAATTAGCCTTAAGTATCTACATTGCTATAGCCATATAACGACCATTCATATTATATTTTAGCATTTAAAATCACTCACTAAAGAAAATCAAGTCTATAGTGTGATTTGGCTTTAATAAGCCTGTCTCTTGACACCATGGACACAAACAACATATCAAACAACGGCACGTTGAATTATATGTTGAATGTTGAAACTCATGAATTTGGAGGGGGTTTACGGCTGTTTAGTGAGTCCTAACGCATACGGAAAGAACCATTGTTGCTTCATGGACAGAATAGGAATAAGATATACTGGAATAAATACAATCACGTGTATGCAGCGTCTATATGCTGCGTTCTTATGGACATGTTTTTAGACTGATCTACATCATTCTCCTCAAGAGGGAGCAGTTCACGTGGTCCAGGTGGAAAAGATGAACATTCAGAGAAGAGATGTTACCGGTATAATGTCCTAAAACCTATAGAACACAAGTGTTGTTATAGCCTATATATCTTACAGCATTACACAATAAAATAAAATAAAATAAAATAAAATAAAATAAAATACATTTAGCCTTTAAATAAGCACCAGAGATTATCTTAGAGATCTTAAAAAATATATT